>QRFB01004460.1:0-13475 GCA_008931105.1 Oenanthe javanica
AAATAAAACAACATTACATAAATACAGCTACTATAATTTGTTTAATCATTTTTTTACTCAAGTAGAAGTGTACAAATTAAGTAGAAGTTACATAATCAAGGAACAAACACAGTTTACAAGTACATATTTTAAATCTAAGCATATGCATGCTTACTGGACTGTTGACCAGAATAGTAAATTGAAATAATAAACTGCAATGTGTCTGTACATGTACATGTATAGGTGGAGGTTAATTAAAATAGCAACTTAAATTACTAAAAACAAACACGGATTTGTCCTTTTCCAGAAATTAAGTCTGATGACAAGGGCTCATAATTAAAAGATTTTCATGGCAGAAATGGCCTGAACCAAAAGTACAAAACTCAAAATGATAATCAAGACCGCAAAATGACAAATACACCCTCAACTTCTCAGACATTCCATTAGATTTCTGGGGGCCTAATTGTCATTGCAGGTCGACATAGAGATTCCCTCGTCGGCGAGTCAAGGTAATAATAATCGACTCGCTATCACGAGTTAACTCAGTTTCACCTACAAGGCTATACAACTTGTGCAGTTACAGGATTGATTGTACGGTATATACATAGCTGGTAGGGCTGACAATGTTTGACATGATTATGAGTCTTTAATTCGTTATCAATTACCACACGATTTTACAAGCACAAAATTAAATTTAATTCCAACTATTTGTTTGTTAGATGTTTTGGTTAGTTATATGATATAATTTCGATCAAATTTTTGAAACGAAACAATTTGTTTGATAAATGTTTTCGTTAGTTATATGCTAATTCTTATCAAATTTTAAAGCGATACGAAATTAATTTTTTTCCAACATGCAAACAACCGAAACCTGAAATTGACACCCGAACTGTCTCGGTTACGCATAAATGAAATTTTAACAAAACGAAGAGACAAACCTGTGTAAGGTGGCAGCAAGGGGAAGCTGACGGAGATAAAAAATCTGGCGTCCGGCGACCGACAGAAGGGCTTCGGTGAAGTGCAAAACGGAAAGGGCTTACTGGGCTGAAACAGAAGTGGGGGTGATTAGGTAGAACAAAATCTTGATTATAGTAATCAGATCTTGAAGTAGTACATGATGAAATAGTATCCATGTCTATAGACTTTTTATCTTCTTCTTCTTCTTCTTCTTCTTCTGGTGTGTTACTTTCTGACCAGCCAGTTATACTAATCCTCCTGCTAATGTTACTATAATTACAATCTGAAAATGCAAAGCCCGTCTCATATTTGTCTCTACTATTGTCCACCACAAACTGGTCTTGTTTAGCTTCAAAAGTGGGACCATTTATTGAGGAGCTGCTGAGTTCACGGGTTTTACTTGTACTTGTATTTTTATCCTTTAATTTCCTTAGAATTGACCCGAAGAATAACCCGGCGAACCGGACATTTTTGGGTTTGGATGATGCGGATTGGTTGTGAATTTTGGTTGCGGCTTCTAGGAGGCCAGCAGCTGTTTTGGCCGGGACATGAAGGACGGTGCCTGAGTGTTTCTTTTTTAAAGGTGAGTTGATCAAGTCCGGGGAGTCCTGGAAAGATGTAAAACAGGCTTGTTTGTAAACACTGGCGCGTTTCGAAGTTGTTGATTTGGTGAGTGATTTAGCAGGTTTGTTTTTAGTTTTGTTGAGTTGAGAGTTGCGTCTGTCGGCAATGTAATTATGGAGATGAAATGGTTCTTGATCTTGTCTAAGTAACTCATGTAAGTGCTTCTGAGAAGCCATTCTCCGAAATTATGATGAATTCCACAGGATGGCTTTTTTTAAGGAGCAGGCAGTTTTAATTGTTGTTGGTATGGTTTGGGTAAAGCTTGATTTGTTCAACGGGAGAGAAATAGATGTGAAGCATCAAAGTATGAAACAGTTGTAGAGCTTGTACTAACTCCAAAGTTGGTGCTTGTAATTTTGAGAGAGAGAGAGAGAGATGGGGAGGAATGAGGAGACTTCTTGTTTCTGATTTAAAATCTGGTCTGGATTTTATCAAGTCGAGGCAGGGTACGTGGAATAGTAATTTTACAGCTATTTGTACATGTACTCCCGTAATGGAGGACCGTAACATACCCCCTCTATTTTTTTTATATTTGTCGTTTAATTTTTTTACACGTAATTTAAAATATTTTGATTGTATAGTTAAAATAATTATTAAAAAAAAATTTTTTTTGTGAATTTTAGTATAAGTTATATATTTTTATTCAGAAGTTTCTTTTTTAAAAAAATAATTATTTTAACTATACGGTCAAAACACTTTGAGATGTGTGCAGAAAAATCAAACGTCAAATATAAAAAAACAGAGGGAGTACTTAGAGCAATTCCACTACACTGGTCCAACTATCCTGTTTTCTGACCCCACCAAATTGTCACCTATCAAAACTTGTGCCTATGTAAATGTTGGGCAGTTTTCCTCCAACCTTGATGCCTGATTTTTGTACTTTTTTAACATTACTTTTAGGTCCCACTAAATCCTTATATATTAAACATTGATTACATAATTAAACTCAATTTTTAGTTAGTATATAATTAAACCTTATTAGAAAATATATTTTTTAATACATAAATTTCAAGATAGAAATAAAACATTTTTTATAAATTCAAATAAATGACATAAAATTAAAAAAAGTTACAGAACAACATAATCGTAATTAAAAACATAAAATTCAAATAATTTAACGAGAATTGTGAATTTGTGAGATGTGCTCCACCAAGTTGATCTGAATTTGACGATATTTTAATCGATCACGAATCTGGATAGTTCTTTCAATATATTTTTCATACGGAATAAAAGGCTCATCGCCTAAATCTAGTTGTGGTATACCATTTATTGTATCATCGTAACTCGTAAGATGGTAGATGACCAAATGGTATAGCATATGTGTCTCTTTCATCCTCGACAATCATATTGTGCAGTATGATGCGTGCTCTCATTATTCTAACGAGATCTCATTTATCTCAGAATCGCGCAAGACCACGTACAATTGCAAAACGAGACTGCAATACACCAAATGCTCATTCAACATCTTTTTGCCGACCTTCCTGATATTTGGAAAATAACTTTCTTTTCTCACATTGTGGTCGTGGAATTGTTTTGACAAATGTAGCCCACTTTGGATATATTCCATCAGCTAAATAGTACCCTAAATTATAGTTGTTATCATTCAACGTATAATTTATTTACGGGGAACGGCCTTCTAGCACTTCATCAAATAATGATGACCGTTCTAAAACATTTATGTCATTATTAGATCCAGCAACTCTAAAAAATGCATGCCATATCCATAGATCAGATGAGGCGACCGCTTCAAGTAAGAGCGTTGAAACCCCTTTGTGACCACTCATAAACATCCATTTCCATATTTTAGAACAATTCTTCTATTGCCAATGCATACAATCAATATTACTCATCATACCGGGAAACCCACGAGCCTCTCCCATTTCTAATAAACGGCGAACATCATTTGAATTTGGTGATACGCATGGCAGCAGTGCATTTTTGTAGGGGTGATAAACATTTTCTTCCCAATGCATCGACCCTTTGTTGGAAATATGGATCGAAATTTGAGAGTGCATCTGCAATACGAAGAAATACATGTCTTTCCATTCGGAACCTTCTACGAAATGTTTCCGGGTATAGACTGGATTTTCTGCAAAATAATCTTTCACTAGACGTTCATGGTCTGCTTCACGGTTTCTATATATTATTCTCCGAGGCGTTGATGAAGAACCTTCCCCATGAAGTTTGTTAAATAGATGGATGCAATATTTCTCATATCCATCGTCATCATCATTGAACATTTCCTTAGCAAACTCTTTGTATATATCAAAATTATCAGCCATATTTGGTGCTTTGCTAATATGACTATACTGATGGAAAATACAAATTTGGAAATTGAAATGGAAAATAAATTGTAGAGAGAAAAATGTAGAAGGAGAAATATGTAGACAGATTGTAATATAAGTGAATGAATGCTACAAATTATTTATAACCCAAAATACATATTGGAAATTTAAAATGATTTACTCTTTATAGGCTAAAAATTATAGCAGGTATAAATGTAACCGTTACTTATTAACTTTTATTTTTAGAAATTAAACAAAAAAACGGTAACATTTTAGAAAGAAAAGCTGCAAAAGTCAAAAAATAAACAATAATTGATATTTTGGGAAGTGTGTGTGTTAGTTGGCCAAGACCATCAAAGAGTCTCATGACCTGGTTTACCGTGATACTGCAATGCATATGACCAGATTTTATGTGTCCATGTCCTCTTTTTACTGCCCGAGGTGAGAAGTGGGCGCTATTTTAATCCGCGTTGCGGATGCTCTTATTACCACTACTAATTCACTTTCTTTTCTGTTGATAAGTTTTGGAGTAAATATTGAGCGGATAGAATTGAACTGTCAAACACTCATTTATTCAAGTTCGATTTTTTTTTTAAAGTTCTTTTAATTTAAATAACATCTCCATCTATCTTTATATAATTGATAAGGGTAATATATAGAGAATTCATTGTTTTGAAAGGAAAATTATATTGACTGAAAGTTGAAAATTAAATAAAACTCAAATTGAGCTATAGATAGATATTTTTATTTGAGATGCATGAGACCTTATTAAGTTCATAGTTCTCGTCCAATATGTATAGTATACTTACAAAATAAATTTTATAGACATAAAATAATTTTGCATAGAATATAAATTAACTAGTCTAACATTGCAAATTCATTTTGAGTTAAAGTTGAGCCAACGGAAATAAAACAAAATAGGACACTTCAAGTAAAAAATAGTGTGACAAATGTGGTGGCCTGGTGGGGAAAATGAACAAGTACATTATGAGTTGGCCCTCGAACAGCGCCCGTGTTAAAGAACTCACGGTCTGTTTAACTTGCACTATACAGTAAACAGAAGCCTTATTTGTTGTGCTAGTCATTTTAACAATTTAATATGATTTTTTACTTGTGAGAGTATTAAAATTTGGATCTAAACAAAAATTACAATTTAAACTTTTTGCTAAAAAACTTATTAGGTGTTTAATAATATATCACTTGTGAAAATAATACAAGTGGCATTTTAGTCCAAACTAAGATGAAAAAATTTCTGAAATGGGCAGCCTTTATAAATTAATAGCTGCCTTCAGCATTCAACTGAATTATGTATTCTCGGGATGATAGAACTCACATTTATAAATCTTATACTCGTACTCTACTACTGTAAATCTTATCAGAAAGGAAAATATACTGTATACTACGATAATTAACGGGAGTAGATTACTATCTTGGAAATTGGAAATGGGGCCTGGGGACAGACACAAAAATACAATCCAGCAGCGTTTGTTGGACCAACCTTCTCCAAATGCCTGTACTTAGCGGTTAGCCTAATAGCCTCCTCCCTCCCGGATTCTGGTTCATGACAAGTGATTGTTGTGATATAATTTTATGATATATATAGATTAATATTAAATTATTTAGAAATTCAGGAGTCCACAGTCCACTAATCTTGTATGGAGTAAATAAGCATATTGAGAACAATAATTTATCTGTGACCAACTCCCATCAATGTAGACATCATATATGTAATGTGTACATACACACACATCCCCGGTGTCTAAAATGGACAGTCCACCTACTGGATGCTTACCTCAAGAATTTAACCTTTAATTATGGTTAGAGTTAAACTGTTGGTACAAAATTAAGAATAAGGTGTAAGTGTTATTAGTACAATTATCTTGGCAAAGAAAATCTATCTGGTCTATCGAAGAGTGAGTGTGTCCTTTTGCAACTTTATAGGGAAAGGTTCATTTTACGTTCTGCAATAAAAAGTAACTACACTTATACTGTAATTCTTTACAAAAGTTGAATATTCTTCAACTTTTTGCGTGGTTATGTGCAAAAGTTTTTGAATTCAAAATCCTCAAAAAACATACTCCGTATTTAAAATACACATCTCATTTCAACATATATAATTTTCATTTGATGCAAACTCTGTGCAGTAAATACTAAATAGGAGTAGTAGAATCCATATATGCAGATTGCAGGTGCAGCAGAATAGCAGATGCAGAGCGAAGGTCTTTTTTTTATTACTGTGTTATTATTTCTTTTAATTACCTTGTGGTCACTCATGCTGCTTCACAGATTTCCACGTGCACATGCAAGAATCACCAAAACCGTAGTCGTACTATTTTTTTATAAATTTCCCAAAACGCCCTCGGATTCAGAGACAGCTGGGAAGGCCCAAAGGATCGACGCTTACTTAATAATTGTCCAAGAGTACTTTGTTTGTTTACCGAGTTGGCTACTCATTAGAGCGTTGACGATTGCTCATTTTTGTTTTTGCCGGGTCGGACGTCGGTGAGTTTCGTGAGGATTCGTAGCTAGCGACTGCTCAATGTATTTGGCGGCACGAGCCAATTAAGTCTCGAATCGCTATACAAGATAGATAATAGAGCATATATATATGTATGTGTGTGTGTGTACAAATTTAAGCGTGCAGCTTCTTCATATGCTGTGTGACCTGTGTCCAACGATTGCGACGACACATCAGTAAACTAAGTTTTTTTGTGAAATTTTGTAGCTGTTAGCAAATGGTTACTTACGATAACGTACATTCTAATATTATACGACCATGGTTTGCATGACATAGGATGAACGAGTTTGTTCTGTAAAATATTTGGACGACATCATAATATTCATACCAAAACTAATTATTGATAATACTTGCAGCCGTACGTGGTGGTTGCAGATGGAGCATCTCTTTTTGGTAATTACTACATGAAAATTACTGACCATGTGCAATGAATAAATGTGGATATATATATATATATATATATATGCGATATATATATGCGTGTGTGTGATGATACATATTAATTTGAAACTCGAATATTTCAATTTATCTTTATAATACTCATTTTCCGGTTATATAAATGGAATAATCCAATTTTAAATATGTGTTTAACCGTTAAAAATGTATAATTTATTCAAAAATTATTATTCTTACCAATTCTGATCATTTTATTGCTATTTTTATAATTTTTTAGTGTTCCCGCATATCTCTGAATTGTTAAGAAAATAAGAATTAGCAGAAAGATGGCATTTAGAGTACGTAATTTATACTTTTACTAATCATTCGTGGCTCCTAATTAATTATTTCGAATATCAATGTCAGGAAAGCTTTCTACTTAAAATGTAAAATAAAATTTCCGATCGCAATTTCATTTTCGATGAACATTCCTCCACGCACTACAGCTGCAACCCAAAATTTCTATGATCAACTTTTTAGGAAAACATGCTAATTAACTTTAATGGGCTATGGTCAAATTCACAAATTTTTAAAAAAATCTTATACTAAAGAAATTATTTAATTATTTATATTCAAAGTAAATACAGTATTAATTCTTTATTTTGGTGACAGTTGACATAGGATTTGGGTTAAATACAGGACAATGTACGTCTTCTATCCATCAGAAGCTGAGAATCCACTATACTGTTTGCATGAAGTGAGTGCAAAGGTGGAGGTCCGGAGGTCCTACGTACTTTGTGCAGTCCTCTTCACTGACAGACCTACTTTAATTTGAATTTTTATATACGTATATTTGTGTACATACAGTACGTAGTATTACCTGTATTTATTACTCTCATGCCTTATATTACCAGTTCATTTAATTTTACCCCCTGGCTTCTTACATGCACTACAAATTAAAAGAAAAGGATATATGTTGCAAGTGTATGCAATTTGCATGGGCCTAAAATGAGACGACTGACCCCGCCTCTCTTCTCCCTCTGTCTTTTATTAATGTTTCTGCTTCATTTTATTTCACTTTCTCAGATTATTGCCAGTCACTTTGTTCATCGAATTTTCAAGATTTTATTACAAGAGTACCGTCAAAATACTCGGTGAAAATGAATTTTTGTGAGTGTGTTTCAAGGAGACAATCTGGAATTGTTTGAGGAGGGCAAAAATTAGGGTTTACAGCAGTAAACCCTACGCACCCTTTTGTTGACTTTTTGTATATATACCGACGTATATATACCCACACAGATACTCATTTATACCATAGCATCTGTTTAGTCACTGCACGTTCTTTTTAGACTGATTAATAACAATTTTATACCGTTTGTATCATCATGTATTACTCAAAATGCAAATTAATAGTATATAATACACTCCTTCAGACACAAATTAACTGTGTTGTTTAACTTTTTAACTTTTTTTATGATCAATTTGATNAATTAACTGCGTTGTTTAACTTTTTAACTTTTTTATGATCAATTTGATTCTAATTTGATTGAAAATTAAAAATTATTTTTTATAATTTTTAAAAACTGAAAAATATATTTTAAAATAGATTATATATACTTTTCAACGATATATTTTTTATAATTTTTTTCAATTATATATTATATGCAATTTTCAATCAAAATTGAAAATTTAATTAATTTGACCATAAAAAATTCAAACAAAATAAAATAAAACATTTAATTTGAGATAGAGAGAGTATACTAATACATTTTTCAATTTTTTAAAAGATAAATCTTTTGTTAATATTTTTTGTCAAAGAACAAACATTTTTACTATAACAAGTGAAATCCAACACAAAAACTTTAAATACGGGTGAATACATGTATATCACAAGGTAACTCGAAAGACAGAGAACATGATGACCCACACGCAAGCAACATCATGATGGTACACGTATCCTAGATATTCCAGTACAAGGCTATGATTTTGCTGTTTGAAAGTAAACGTCTGTGGCTGTAAAGTTAAAGGTGAATTTTGTTCTACATTGTTTTTTAATTATTAATAATATTGTTTTATATCAAATAATTGGGCACCTTTTTAGGCCGGCAGGAGTTTTAATCCTACCACCAAAAAATACAAAAGGTTCATGTATATTAATTACGGGAGGAAAGCGAAAGCCTGAGTAACCGTTCATTTACAATCAATTTTAAGATATTAAAGGAAGATTTATTTGGATACCGGGCATCCATCTTTATAGCATTTTGGCGGAGAGACTCGAATTCGAGGTCTCTCATGTCTCTCAGAACTCTGATACGTGTTAAGTAATTAACTTATCTAAAATTTTAAATTATTAGAAAAATATTTTAAATGGATCTTATATTATATTTTTAACAGATTACAGATTACGAGAGAGAACATGCACAATTTGAATATCTAAGCTCTTTGTGCAAAAATCAAATATTATTTCGGACTTATTAATATTGATAGTGGCGTGAGTAACAGTACTAATATCAATATAAATTATTTGATTCATCAATTAATACATGCATCATGTAATAGTACAATGCTAGTACTTCGTTTCATCCATCTCCTAATTATGAGCGGTAATTAAATGAAATCATTCCCTGGAAAAATATAAGAAAGGCATGCGAATAATGTGGGTCCTAAAATTTATTGTTATTATTATTATTTGAATACGTTGTAGTACATTACTAGTGCAGATAGCTTTGGATTTCTTTCAAAGGACTATGGTTTAAATGGAGTGCACTGGTAACAATTAGAACGTGTAACTTTTAGCAATGCAACTCATGTAAAAATATTGGGACCTATTTACAGGCAAACTTATTAGATTAATGGAAAAGATCCAAGTTATTATTATGCCAACTTGATATAAAGTCGAGTAAATGTAACATATATTTATATATATATATATACTATATTATTAAAACTACAAGAACAAATATTTGGTCCAGTCTGGTCTTTTTGTGTCTCACACAACTTTAAATAAACGTGTCTGACTCATATTCAATTTCAAACACATTCTTTTAATCAATATACTACCATGTTTTAATTTGATCATTAGTCAACCTCTTTAATTTATTTAATATCAGAATTTATTAATTAAATTTTATGAATATTAAAATAATATTATTATTTTATTTATACTAATTGAATTTTATTATTGTGCTCTATGTATATTAATATATTATTTATTATTTATTACTATTAAAGCACGAATTATATGTTAGTATATATATGTTCGTATAGATATATTCATGCACGTGTGTGTAAGTGTGACTAATTAAGTAGATTAATACTTCGTAATATTATCACAGGCCGAGAAACAAAACTTGTACAAACTACTGTACAATTTAATCGTTATCATTAATGCCAAAGATATCAGAAGTTTCAGGGAAGTATGGTTTCTGCAAAAGGATAATAATGAGAAACCCAAATGAAAAAAAATAACGAGTACATAGGTGTGAGGAACTGCGGCTAGCTACGTGGTCAACATAACTACTCCTAGATACATGCATCTAATTAAGTAATTAGCACGTTTTCGCCTCGTTTGGTAGCCTGTAACTTAACACCGTAACTCTAGCTTCTTACCGGGAACTTGAAGGGATTAGGGTGTTTGTTGTGTTATTTTTTAAATTAACTAAGGAACCTATACTTTCAAGGTATTTAAGGTTGGTATAAAACGGCTGTAACTTAGTTATTTAGCCTGTTCGTGATCACATGAAGTTACATAGTTATAAATATATTTATTTTATTTTATTTTATAAATAATATTTTACTAACTAAAATTTATTTATTTTTATAATAGTTTATATTATTTTATTTATTTATATTTAAAATAAATTATAACACACACATATTTTCTAAACAATAGTTTCAAATATTTATGTTTTTAATCTTTTATATACCATTTTTAAAATAATTTTAGTTAGTTTTTAATTAATTTTGTATTGATTATTATCACCGCTAAAAGTAAAATTAAATATTTTTAATTTTAATTTTCTATGTTTGTAAATGTTTTGTAAATTTTTTTATAATATTCCACATTAAAATTTTAATTATATTTATAGTAATTTATAATTAACTTCTTATTTGTTTTTATAATAATTTATAAAGGATATAATAAATATTTTAAATAACTTTGAATGCATTAAAATTTTTAAGTTTTTATTTAATATATTTATAAAAGTTTATAATTAATTTCATATCCTTTATATTGATAAAATTAATGTAAATATTATTATTAAAAATGTTTTCTTTTGAAAGTGTTTACATAAATTAAACAAAAATAATTATGTAACTTGGAGTTGCAATGATAAACCAAACATATGATTTTAGTAAACCTAAGAATTTTAAAATGATAACCTACTTTCAAGGAACTTTAAATTACTGTGTAACTCAAAAACCTGAGAATCAAAGGAAAGCTGTTTTTGTTTATACGAGTCCAGAAACAATGTTACAGAATAAAAATAATTAATTGCATGGTGTGTTGAAATTTCAGGAGATATATTTATGTAATTACTACAGTTTAATTATTAATTGAACTAGTCTCTTGTACAGTACTGGATAGCATTTTCCATATTTATATGTCAGCATGGCGGGGGTTGAGGCCTGAGGGAGAAAATTCAGTCCCAGTATATTAATTGAAAAGACAAGACAATATACTGTAATATTAGATCTGCTTAATTTACAGAGATCTGGATTTGTTAGTTTTCGTATTCAACACCATAAATATTTGTAGTATAAGTTTAACACTTCTGTCCAATATTTAAATCTCATGTTTATTGGTTAAACTTGTCAAAAAATGATTAATAGGTTACGTTCGAATGGCAAGAAAGAGGTATTTTTTATTGGTTAAATTATAACAGCTACTCGACAACTAATCAAAAAGTTGTCCATAAATTGTTGGCAAANATTTTTATGTAGATGGATACAAACTTGTGGTCAAATTTTGTCGATTTTTAAGGAAAAACACGTCCCTAACATATTGATTGGTTTAATATTAATATAAAATAAATATTTAGATATGTTGTTGTTTTGTTTTTTAAGGAGTCGTGTATAAAAATAATNGATTACTACACGTCTCAACAATGAAGTTTTGAGATAATGTTGAGTGGGTAGCATTTACCAAATTCTCTATATCATCACTAACAGATTCTGCAAAGGTTCAGTGTAGTGGCACGAGTTATAGTTATATTTTTTTACCGGCTATTAAAAAATATTTTAACATTCAAAGGAGTTTTCAAAAAAAAAAACACTCAGAGGAGTATTTTTACTGTTTTCGCAGTTATGTTATCATTATATGACCTTTTTTTTTGTAATAATTATCGGTAACGATACCATTTCAGCTGGTATCCAATCACACGCCCAAAATTATATTACTTCCTTTTATTATTTAAATAATTTTGTCCAAAAATACACACTCAATCTTATTCTTAATTTCTTTCTTAAATATGAGTTTGCAATTTTCCACCGTACAAGAAAATGCAATTACAATTTAATTACGTCTTCAATAGAAACTAGTTGGTAAAACTGTGTGACTGTGTACTTTCCAAATTCCAATACACCTTAAAAGTTAAAACTCCTTTTTTTTTTGTCAGAAGTTAAAATCTCTTTTAAAATTAAAACAACTTGGAAATTAAAATTGTATTTTAGAAGAAATTAAAAAGGGAATTTATTTAGAAATTAATATTATGTAGCTCATGCTGCCGAACAAAAATAGATGCATACATGTATATATCATGTATGTATGGTACTAAACCTTTTAAAATGTCATCTTTTGGCAATGTATCACAATTCCGGCGGTGGTGTCAAATATATGCACGTATTATTATGGGTTGAGAGCCTGAGAGATATCCACGTAACGTTGCGGCCTGCGGGAGATTGTCGGAGGAGAATGAGATTTGTTTGACACCGCTTTTTGGTGGGTCCAGTTCTCCATCCCCTCTTCATTCTTCAACGTTTATATCGCCATATAAATTTCCATGTACATTGGATCCTATCGTTTCTTTTTTTCCCCAACTTATTGTTTGTATTTAATGTCTTGTTTTTATGTAGATAGATACAAACTTGTGGTCAAATTTTGTCGATTTTTAAAGAAAAACACGTCCCTAACATATTGATTGGTTTAATATTAATATAAAATAAATATTTAGATATGTTGTTGTTTTGTTTTTTAAGGAGTCGTGTATAAAAATAATTATACTCTATCAAAACTAAAACTTTAAAATATGTACAAGTAAAACTGTTTTCCAAAATATTCTACTGCATGAGTCTACTTAAACTTTGGGCACCGGCAATTAAATTACTCTTACTTTTTTTAAAGAAAACAACTATGTAAATGAAAACTAAATTTTAATTTTCCAATAAATATAATCTGAATTTAGTCTTCAATATTCAACTGGTGTAATAATAATAATAATAATAATAATTAGTCATTGTTGCTACTTGCTCGTGTGGTAGTAAGTCCAATTTTGTGTAGTTTGTCTTCATGCATGCTTTGGGATTAATTTACTGCGTTTGTGAATTTTATAAATAAATGGTTCCCGTGAGATACGAAAGACAATGAGTTTTTTCATTTTTATCTTGATGTTTTCGAGCACATTTTCATCGTCCTGTCCTTATCATCTCACTAAACGAATATACAGAAAAATACAAGTGTTGGAGATAAAAATGAAATCAATTATAGAGATTAGAGAACGCAACTTTTGACTATTATA
>QRFB01004460.1:17491-44118 GCA_008931105.1 Oenanthe javanica
TTTTTTTTGTCAGAAGTTAAAATCTCTTTTAAAATTAAAACAACTTGGAAATTAAAATTGTATTTTAGAAGAAATTAAAAAGGGAATTTATTTAGAAATTAATATTATGTAGCTCATGCTGCAGTACAAAAATAGATGCATACATGTATATATCATGTATGTATGGTACTAAACCTTTTAAAATGTCATCTTTTGGCAATGTATCACAATTCCGGCGGTGGTGTCAAATATATGCACGTATTATTATGGGTTGAGAGCCTGAGAGATATCCACGTAACGTTGCGGCCTGCGGGAGATTGTCGGAGGAGAATGAGATTTGTTTGACACCGCTTTTTGGTGGGTCCAGTTCTCCATCCCCTCTTCATTCTTCAACGTTTATATCGCCATATAAATTTCCATGTACATTGGATCCTATCGTTTCTTTTTTTCCCCAACTTATTGTTTGTATTTAATGTCTTGTTTTTATGTAGATAGATACAAACTTGTGGTCAAATTTTGTCGATTTTTAAAGAAAAACACGTCCCTAACATATTGATTGGTTTAATATTAATATAAAATAAATATTTAGATATGTTGTTGTTTTGTTTTTTAAGGAGTCGTGTATAAAAAAAATTATACTCTATCAAAACTAAAACTTTAAAATATGTACAAGTAAAACTGTTTTCCAAAATATTCTACTGCATGAGTCTACTTAAACTTTGGGCACCGGCAATTAAATTACTCTTACTTTTTTTAAAGAAAACAACTATGTAAATGAAAACTAAATTTTAATTTTCCAATAAATATAATCTGAATTTAGTCTTCAATATTCAACTGGTGTAATAATAATAATAATAATAATAATTAGTCATTGTTGCTACTTGCTCGTGTGGTAGTAAGTCCAATTTTGTGTAGTTTGTCTTCATGCATGCTTTGGGATTAATTTACTGCGTTTGTGAATTTTATAAATAAATGGTTCCCGTGAGATACGAAAGACAATGAGTTTTTTCATTTTTATCTTGATGTTTTCGAGCACATTTTCATCGTCCTGTCCTTATCATCTCACTAAACGAATATACAGAAAAATACAAGTGTTGGAGATAAAAATTAAATCAATTATAGAGATTAGAGAACGCAACTTTTGACTATTATACTATTGCATTCGAAATTTATGGTGAATAATTTTATTTAAAATTCTTATACAACAGGCTTCAGAAAAACTGGAAGTGTGATAGATTCTGTTGCAAATATGAAACTTAAATTCATATTTTATAAAATAAAGAGATCTGTGTTGTATATTTGTTTTTAATTTTCTATTCTTCTATTCTTTTTTATTAATTTAATGTAAAATAGAATTATGTGTTTTTTCCTAGCTAAATGATTAAATGTTTCTTCAAAGTATAAGAGGAATAACTGGTCGGTACCATATTAATATCTGTTTCTAGTTTCCAAAACGGACCTCGCTGGGTTGGTAATAATCTCTTAGGCCTTATACTGATAATTTGAGTGGCCGACTGAGTTTTGGGCCAGGCCTATATGTTTTAGTAAACATAGTTTTGAATTCAGGCATTCTCTTGCCCAAATCATAATGTTATCAAACTTCACAAATGGCCATTCAATTTGAAATGGGCTTCATACATTTAGTTACTAATTAACTATATTCCCCTTGATCCCTTGTTTTGTCTATTATGGATTTTGTGACACTGCATTCACAAAAAGGGAAGATTTGTATATAGCCACCTCCTCTGTTGTCAGGTGACATTGTATTCAAGGTTTAGCTCCTGTGCAATTAAGCGAGTCTAATGCACGTTTCCTCTAATGCTCTTAATTAATGAGTAATTTTAAAGAATCAAAAAATATTCTCAAAATATATTTCAAAATGACATAGCAGTAGTGACATGGCAGAATGAAAAATTTTAATCCGTGTGTTAATGTGAATGCACGTGGAGTCCATTTCATTTCTTATTTAAGTGACGTGAAAAATAATTTTGGGACTCTAGCATTTCTCTTAATTAATTAATCTTACATGTTTGTTGCTCGGAACTAACGTTCATCTCGATGCTTGCGAGTCGACCTGATAAGTATTTTTCAGTTCGGCATGAATTTAGAAATTTTAACTTTATAACATAAAATTGGCAGCCTTCATAAATATTTTACCTCATCTGTCCCATCAATATCTTCAATTATTTCTTAACATTTTTTCACATAACATATTTTTCTTTGATAAAATTTATAAATCTCAATAATTTACCTCTGTTCTTTCATTTTCTTAAATTTTTGTAATAACGATACTCCGCTCAAATATTAACGATTGGATCGGACGGGGAAGCAATACACATGAACATATGTTAATGAAAGCATTATACCCTCGACTTGTTGAGTAAAAATCCAACTCGAATGGAAAAAGAGAACTGGAGACCATTTACTAATCTACGACATAGTAACACTAGAAGAGATCAGAATAATGAAGATAACCAGTAATTATGGATTAAAAAATATAAGTAATGGGGGGTGGTGGACGAGGAACAGAAAAAAACACAGCAGCAGAGTATACGAATGAAATGTCATATCGGTTAGTTGTCATATATTGTCACAATCAAATGTTAATTTATTTTAAAAAGCAGCAATATATGCAAATGGAAATGTTTATAAAAAAGGAGACTCGTCTAATCTCTCAACTCACATCATCTTCTTTTTAAGTTTCTAATAACTAAAAAATCGTAGTGAATGAAAGCCCCCACCATCCAACAAAATTTGCCACTGTTTCTCAGTGCCACTCTACTCGGTAACTGCTGCTTCCTCTCCTGACACACTTTTATTTTCAACTGCTTTTACTCTCAATTCATGTCTTCTATTTATCATACGTATATCTCATGTAGTCATGTGTACACAATAATGTGTGTATATACATATATACCTATATCTATGACTACTAGATAGGAATGTGGCACATGTTCACGTAATACTCGTTTATTCCATTTTAGTTGGTTCGATGTTAGTTGTTCGTTTCTTTACTGGGTTAAATAGGGTCATTTATGGGGTCAAATATCACTTTCGTCACTTATCTCAACCGCATATCATTATTATTTAAGTTTTTATAAATATTATATTGGTAACTTTAAATACGTATCCTAAAATTGATAATGTCATTTTTTCGAGTTCTACATATTTGTTTTACATNGTTTTTATGTAGATAGATACAAACTTGTGGTCAAATTTTGTCGATTTTTAAAGAAAAACACGTCCCTAACATATTGATTGGTTTAATATTAATATAAAATAAATATTTAGATATGTTGTTGTTTTGTTTTTTAAGGAGTCGTGTATAAAAAAAATTATACTCTATCAAAACTAAAACTTTAAAATATGTACAAGTAAAACTGTTTTCCAAAATATTCTACTGCATGAGTGTACTTAAACTTTGGGCACCGGCAATTAAATTACTCTTACTTTTTTTAAAGAAAACAACTATGTAAATGAAAACTAAATTTTAATTTTCCAATAAATATAATCTGAATTTAGTCTTCAATATTCAACTGGTGTAATAATAATAATAATAATAATAATTAGTCATTGTTGCTACTTGCTCGTGTGGTAGTAAGTCCAATTTTGTGTAGTTTGTCTTCATGCATGCTTTGGGATTAATTTACTGCGTTTGTGAATTTTATAAATAAATGGTTCCCGTGAGATACGAAAGACAATGAGTTTTTTCATTTTTATCTTGATGTTTTCGAGCACATTTTCATCGTCCTGTCCCTATCATCTCACTAAACGAATATACAGAAAAATACAAGTGTTGGAGATAAAAATTAAATCAATTATAGAGATTAGAGAACGCAACTTTTGACTATTATAATATTGCATTCGAAATTTATGGTAAATAATTTTATTTAAAATTCTTATACAACAGGCTTCAGAAAAACTGGAAGTGTGATAGATTCTGTTGCAAATATGAAACTTAAATTCATATTTTATAAAATAAAGAGATCTGTGTTGTATATTTGTTTTTAATTTTCTATTCTTCTATTCTTTTTTATTAATTTAATGTAAAATAGAATTATGTGTTTTTTCCTAGCTAAATGATTAAATGTTTCTTCAAAGTATAAGAGGAATAACTGGTCGGTACCATATTAATATCTGTTTCTAGTTTCCAAAACGGACCTCGCTGGGTTAGTAATAATCTCTTAGGCCTTATACTGATAATTTGAGTGGCCGACTGAGTTTTGGGCCAGGCCTATATGTTTTAGTAAACATAGTTTTGAATTCAGGCATTCTCTTGCCCAAATCATAATGTTATCAAACTTCACAAATGGCCATTCAATTTGAAATGGGCTTCATACATTTAGTTACTAATTAACTATATTCCCCTTGATCCCTTGTTTTGTCTATTATGGATTTTGTGACACTGCATTCACAAAAAGGGAAGATTTGTATATAGCCACCTCCTCTGTTGTCAGGTGACATTGTATTCAAGGTTTAGCTCCTGTGCAATTAAGCGAGTCTAATGCACGTTTCCTCTAATGCTCTTAATTAATGAGTAATTTTAAAGAATCAAAAAATATTCTCAAAATATATTTCAAAATGACATAGCAGTAGTGACATGGCAGAATGAAAAATTTTAATCCGTGTGTTAATGTGAATGCACGTGGAGTCCATTTCATTTCTTATTTAAGTGACGTGAAAAATAATTTTGGGACTCTAGCATTTCTCTTAATTAATTAATCTTACATGTTTGTTGCTCGGAACTAACGTTCATCTCGATGCTTGCGAGTCGACCTGATAAGTATTTTTCAGTTCGGCATGAATTTAGAAATTTTAACTTTATAACATAAAATTGGCAGCCTTCATAAATATTTTACCTCATCTGTCCCATCAATATCTTCAATTATTTCTTAACATTTTTTCACATAACATATTTTTCTTTGATAAAATTTATAAATCTCAATAATTTACCTCTGTTCTTTCATTTTCTTAAATTTTTGTAATAACGATACTCCGCTCAAATATTAACGATTGGATCGGACGGGGAAGCAATACACATGAACATATGTTAATGAAAGCATTATACCCTCGACTTGTTGAGTAAAAATCCAACTCGAATGGAAAAAGAGAACTGGAGACCATTTACTAATCTACGACATAGTAACACTAGAAGAGATCAGAATAATGAAGATAACCAGTAATTATGGATTAAAAAATATAAGTAATGGGGGGTGGTGGACGAGGAACAGAAAAAAACACAGCAGCAGAGTATACGAATGAAATGTCATATCGGTTAGTTGTCATATATTGTCACAATCAAATGTTAATTTATTTTAAAAAGCAGCAATATATGCAAATGGAAATGTTTATAAAAAAGGAGACTCGTCTAATCTCTCAACTCACATCATCTTCTTTTTAAGTTTCTAATAACTAAAAAATCGTAGTGAATGAAAGCCCCCACCATCCAACAAAATTTGCCACTGTTTCTCAGTGCCACTCTACTCGGTAACTGCTGCTTCCTCTCCTGACACACTTTTATTTTCAACTGCTTTTACTCTCAATTCATGTCTTCTATTTATCATACGTATATCTCATGTAGTCATGTGTACACAATAATGTGTGTATATACATATATACCTATATCTATGACTACTAGATAGGAATGTGGCACATGTTCACGTAATACTCGTTTATTCCATTTTAGTTGGTTCGATGTTAGTTGTTCGTTTCTTTACTGGGTTAAATAGGGTCATTTATGGGGTCAAATATCACTTTCGTCACTTATCTCAACCGCATATCATTATTATTTAAGTTTTTATAAATATTATATTGGTAACTTTAAATACGTATCCTAAAATTGATAATGTCATTTTTTCGAGTTCTACATATTTGTTTTACATGCTATAATAACTAAACAAAAATTTATAAATTCTAATATTTTTGGTAATATTTTCAAAATTTATGAAAATATTTCACTATTTTTTATTAATTTTACTATTTTTTTTCTTTTGATTTATTATTTTAAAAATAATTAAACACGATAAAACTCATTTTATTTACAAAATAAAATCCATAAATGTAAATTTATACATAGTATCATTTTTAATGATTTATACAAATTTTAATAATTTTGCAAAACACTTATACTTATATTTTCTAATATAAAAGTTACTAATATGACATGTATACAAACTTAAATGATGAAAATGATACCCCTTTGAGATTAATGATAAATTTAATATTATGTTTTTACCTCAATGACCACTTTGATATTTAATCATTTCTTTACTCGATGCAAATTTATTAACAATTTTTTAAGATTATTCTCTTTTATTATAGTTTGCAATTTTGATTTTTTCCACACATATATTAAATTAATGTATTAAATATGAGTTAAAATGTGAAGAATTATTACATTTTTTTTAATATATATAAAATTTTTAAAAAAGACCAGTTGAATGGGATGGAAGGAATATGAACCAGATAATACTGCATTACAATGTCAATTTAGCATCTCGGTGTGGATCAGTTAAACATCCCAGCAAAACTTAGAGTCAGTCCAATAGTTCCCTGTACCTTACTTATAAAATATTATGTTCTAAGAGATTATGACATTACTTTGTACACGCACTCTAATAACATTTGTTATTTTCCTCCTTTTTTATTAAAATATTAATATATTGTAAAAGCAGGAAAAAAAAACAAGCATGAGAAAGAGAGAAACTCATATTTTATTAGTAAAAATCAAGTAAGCAATAGTTAGGACATCCTTAAAATATAAGAAGAGAGAATGTCCCACCATTTTAAGGATGGACTAGGGAGTTATTAGAGTAACAATTTTTGTTGTATTACTTGTGTTATAACTTAGGGTCGAGAAAACGATCAGCAAGCTGACAAAAAGAGTTTTTGGACTTGCTCATACTAGTTAGCACTTTAAAATATATTATATGTCTTGTATTAATTTTAATATAAAATATATTTTATTATATTGTAAAATATAATTTTAGTGTAATATAATATAATATTAGACCATGATATATTTTTATAAAAAAATATTATAATTTTGTAAATTTAATATAATAACATAGTAATGTGAGATGGCAAAAAATATAATATAATATAAATTATTTATATTTTAGTTTATAAATTTGAAAATATATAATATTTTAAATTTAAAAGTTATTAAAACGGAGTATACATCTAAATTTACACATGAATTTTAGATATAGATTTATACGTGAGGATCATTTAATATTCTTATACTGCAATTTAATATTAAAATATAAAAAATGAAACTCAATCAAACTTTCTAAAAAACGAAATGAGAAAAAGAAAACAGAAGGCAAAGGGCCATGTACCTCTTTATTCCAACCCTTACAGAGTCAGTGATAGGCATGCACAGCTACTCCTACCTCTACTACTATTGCTACATCCACAAAAAAACAAACAAGCCTCTACTACTATTGCTACATCCACAAAAAAACAAACAAGCCTCTCTAGCCCTCTCCGCTGCTGCTTAAAAGAGGGTCTGAAAAACAAGAGCTTTAACTCTACTTTTTTTCTTGTTCAGTTGAGTTTGAGTTGAGGCCAGAATCTAGCTAGACCTGAGAAAATATATTTATTACTGCCTCCCCATACCTCATCGGCTCATCAGCCCAAGACAAGCTCATTTCATTTTATTGCTTACTTGCACATTCAAGAAAATCTAGCAGCACTAGATCATGGATTTGGAGCATCTTAAGCACTGGACAGAACATCAGCAGCATGAGTCAGAGCAACAGTCAGACTTAACGAGACTAGTTCTGAATGACTGCTACTACCAGCAACACCATTCTAACTGTTCAGAGCTTCCATTGTTTACTACACCTCCTGATCAAACAAAACTCAACCTCCATTCAGTACCCACGTCTTCTACTAGTAAGTAGTTTAATTTGTGCTCATCTCCATCTATGTTTAGTTATTCTTGTACTCTTTTTAGTATAACTTAATTGTGCTGCTTATATAATTAGTATACATTATTAATTAAAGTAGGGATGAGCTACTTTAGCATGGGTCAGTGGCAGGAGCTTGAAGTGCAGGCATGTATCTTCAGGCACATGATAGCTGGTGCTCCTGTTCCTCCACAACTAGTCCACTTGGTTAAAAAGAGCCTCATTCTCAGCTCTCATTCTTCTTCATCTCCGTATTATTACTCCTCCCCTTATCACACAGCTTGTAAGTTTAAAGTTTTCACCTTAGTATTTTATGTTTTACTACTCTTTCCTGTTTATTTATTTAGTGAGTGAATCCGTAAGGTTTGTAGTCTAAAATGGTTTTTATGTATGCGAGGGAACTACAGTATTGCAATCAGGGGGGTATTGGGGAAGAGGTGGAATGGATCCGGAGCCAGGGCGGTGCAGGAGGACTGATGGGAAGAAATGGAGGTGCTCCAGGGATGTTGTGGGTGGCTACAAATACTGTGACCGTCACATGCACCGCGGGCGCAACCGTTCAAGAAAGCCTGTGGAAATTCCCACTCCTTCCTCTACTGCTGCTCCACTTGCAAATAACAACAACAATACTACTATTAACAATAGTATTGAAGCCTCGATCAATTCCACCACAAACCAAGCCATTGCTGCACAGGCACCGACAGCCACCACTTTTGGTCTTTCTAGACCTTCACATTCCTTTGATTTGCTACATCTCAGTCAAAGGTATATCTATATATTTTCGTTTAATCAATTTCTTTCCCTTTTTTATGTTGTTGTCTCTTATCTTGTTACATGTTATTTGAGCCAAGAGAATCAAATGCTATACTTGTTCCCCAACAGGAGAGAAAGAGAAAATATTAGTAGAAACTAAGGTGCTTGGCCCCCCATCGCATATTAGTTTGGCTTGGTAGGCTTTTGAAGAGTTGAATTTTGGTGGGTGTTGGTCCCCTCTACATTACAAATTCAATGTACTTGAGATTGTCAAAATATTTGCATAGCCCCCACTCCAGTAAGCTTTAGCCAGAGAGTGATGTTGGTAGGTCCCTTTTGTAGTAATCCCTCAACTACTTGCAGTATTTGTACTGATATCGAATAGACAGCAGTATATTAAACGTGAAGCCAGCTAGAGCACTAAGCAAAATCATGTTATAAGATATTATCTGCTGATCTTTTTTACAATAGTTCATGTATCAGCAGCTAGTAGTTCTAATGTGGGGAGGATGGATTTATTTCCTCATTGCAGGACCTCTGAAACTCTAACTGAGGCTACAGGTTTATATAGAACGTCGAAAAATGAGATGTCCCAGGATGATTTATCGGGCAATCAGATTCTACGTCCTTTCTTTAATGATTGGCCGAGATCTGTTCAAGAATCAGAAAACAGCATAACCAATGATAGCCCGGGAACTTCTCTCTCCATTTCAGTTCCTGGAAACGCAATATCAGATTTTTCTTTGAAGTTGTTCACAGGTGCTAGTCGAGGAAATCATGGACCTGAAGCAAATGTAGAAAGCGAGCAACCCCAATTACAATGGGGAAGCTCTATGTCAACCTGGGGCACGAATCAAATGGGTGGACCACTAGCCGAAGCATTGAGATCATCATCAACCTCCAAGTCTTCTCCTACAAGTGTTCTACACCAGCTGCCGCGTGGAGCAGCCAATTTTATCAGCACCTGAGTGATAACTGATCATATGTACTATGATTTTATTTTAATTTGTTTTTCATCAGAGTTGTTGTTTGGCACTAATTTTATCATCAGCTGCACTTGAATATGTTTCCGTTTGGTTCATTGTTCCTTTTATTGTAATTTTCAGAACTTATGAATCATCACTATGTATAAAGTTAAATGGTTTGCGCATTTCTGATGATACTGTATTAGTTGGCATTGGCTTTAAGAACCTAAACCTAGGTGGTTTGTGGAATATGTATTGCGCATGATAAACCACCACTGGGCTTCATCACTTGAAGACTTCACTCCACCCTCTTTTAGATGATACACCACTGCTGTGCTAGAGATGGTGCATATATACCATAGATGAACGTAGTCTATCATCATACACTCCTTCCTGCAGAAAAGAAGGGGTAAGTTAAAAAATGCAAGAAAATCTAACATTTTTTGCAGGCATGTATCTATATTCCAAAAGAGAAAAACTCTGCATTGTGATCGATAGGGCTAAAGCCTCCAAACAGCTTGTTACCCGAATCCAGCTAACTGTGATTGAGGCATGCCCATTGAACTTGGCTGGTAAATTCATGTATATCAAATGGTAAGAACATATTCTTCTCTTTTTTAAAAAATAAATAAAAAGTTAGTGAAATACTGCACATGAAAAACAACATTCTGTGGAAGAAACTGTGTCGTCTGCTAGAGTGAACCTTGTACATTGGGAGAATGCTCAAATTCATGAAATAGCACAATTATGAGCGCTGAGTAACATGCAAGATGGTGAAGAGCATTGGAAGAAACCAACAATTACGTGGATGTTGCGATTTTTGAAGGGGGAACAAATTTTGGTTTGCGGGTGGAAGCCGTGGGTTTAAACTACTGTAAACAGCATAATTGAAATTATATTTCGTCTGAATTAGACTGCGAAGAACTAGTTTACACGATCTTATTATGTGTACTGATTTTAAAATTTTAAATTGCAAACTGCTCAAAAATTTCAACAATTTAAAGTTCATCTTTGTTAAACGGTCTGTGGCTCACTAAAGAGAGTAATGCTTCCTTTGAATTGATATCTCATTATACTTCTGATTCAAATTTATGGAACTTTTATCTATGTTAAATATATATATATATATATATATATATATATATATATATGCGATATATATATATATATATATATATAATATTTAATTCAAATTAATTTTTTATAATCAGTACACATAATTGATAAAAGAAACACAATTTAAACTACATGCCTGTGCCTTGGGGTTCCTAGGCTAGTGCTATTTAAATCTTTGTTCAGATTAGATTTCAAATAATAAAAAATAGACTAATATAGGTTTAGTCTATTTTTGATTATTTGAAATCTAATCTGAACATAACTCGAGAGAATAAGCTAATATTCAGATCCTAGTTTCTGCATATCATGTACAGGATGTATGGGACGAAAATTACAGTAACTATTGTTTAAAATAGCATTCAATAAAGATAGTCTCAAAATACTATAACTTTAAAAGGTTGATTTAGTTTGCTACCTTCTAACATGCACATGAAGTAAAAGGAGACACATTTGTAACATGCTGACAGGAGTATACACATATCCAACATCCGGGACTGGATTCGTACTCACATTACCGTTCTACATCCACACTTTTAACACAAACAAATTAGTAATAACAAAGTGCTAAATTATTCAAAGTATACAAAGTTTTAATACAATAGTAAAAGTAGCTTTGGCAGAAGGTTGAACTAATCAATCTCCACTTGCACAACCATTACAACCGCAATGCACACACTCTATAACCTTCTCCTCCCTCAGGTGTTTGGGAACTCTGCATACACAAGTAGTCTGGAAGTTGTGATCCCGTGGCTGCATGCATCTTAAGCAGCAAAGACGCTCGTAACCAGGCTGCCATTGTTTTAAATCAGACGATGAGAAAAGAGTATAGAGATAATGTGGATAATCAGTGCAAACCAACTATTTCAGTTCTACATACAAGGAGAGAGGACAGAAGGAAGAAACAATAATAATTGAAAATGTTTTTTATCAGACCCCTCACTACGTGAAATACATTATTCACCCCATGATTCCCAGATTTCTAATTACTAACAAAAACTTTATTTAATATATTGTGGCTGACAGATCATCTGATGTTATATCAAGTATCCAAAACAAACAATAACAATTCTATATATGCTGTGATACTCATATATGTGCTAGATTTGCATAGAACAACTAAGAACCAATTTATGTAGGATGCGAGGGCCAACCTTTTTCCACTTGGCTATTAGATTACGATCAGCATAGCCTTGCTCCAAGCAGAACTCGTACAATTCTTTGGATATTTCCTTCCTGCGGTGATAAAGATCGAAAACATATCGACTCTTCTGATGTGCTATCTTAAATATTGGCCACATTGTCTCACATTTTCGCTTGCCATCATGCGTATCATTTTCGGCTGAGGAATGAAAGAGCACACCGCAACATTATTTCACTAAAAGATTTCAGAGAGAGGAGAAGATACCGTAAAGATTTGTGTGTATAGATAGATATCAGTACCTTCTCTCATCTTTGCTTGTAATTCGAGGAGAGTAGGCTCGATCAATTCAAAACCCTCCGGGACCTTGACACGATTTGTCCTCACCTTTGGCATTTTTCTTCAGCTAAAATATTTGTTTATAGGTAAAACGAACAAAAAAATGATTGATTTGTATTAATTATGCAAGTCAGATCTATAATTCACTTAAGCAAGTATTTTCCCTACTGATGCAGATTTGTGTTTTTTGACTAAGCAAGCATAGCAGTTTGGTAAGATCTCAATTACTAACTGATGTGCTTCGGAATTTTAAAGGATCAAAATACACAGAAGCTGGAAGGGAGGTAGTCTAAGAGTGAAGTGAATACAAATGCCCGACAAATCAATTCATTCCACCTAACAATAGCAATCCTATTCATTTTATATATAAAACAACATTACAACCAAAAAAAAACCCAGCAACCAGGGAGAAACCAAAGCTTAGTTCTACAAAATTCTAAAATTCTATGAATGCTTAAATCTTGCAAAGATGCTTAGTTTGTTCTGAAATAACAGTCTCTCTTAACAAGTGTGGACGAAACTTCCCCATTACCCACTGAACTTGTACCATTAAAGGATCAGCAGATACACAGCTCTTCTTCACCATCTATCAAGCATTAATGTCTTGTCACACACATTGTGAGCCAAGAGTAAAAGATTTAAGCCTTGATAAGTTAAATGTCATAGCAATGATTTCTTGGTAATCGCAAGTATAAACTTCAATTTTTGTGTATAGAGTAAAGCTGTCAAATGTGATATCATACCTATAAACTAAAACTGTAGATAAACTTTGAATCAAATCATATCCAAAATTAAGTGGGAGCTTACGACCAACAAGGGTCAACACACCTTGTAATAACTAAGATTTAACGTACCTGTGTGTAAATACTAAGTTTTATTTAATGACAACGGTCCATGTTCGAGAATAAGTGTATAGATTTATTAAGTTAATTAGTTAATATACTCTGTTTAATGGCCACATTCCATTTTTTATTCACTGTTCCATAATCCCGGTATAGAACACTTATATAACCAAGGCTCAACACCTGTCGTGTTGAACCTTAGTTATAATTAGTTATCATTATATATGTGTCGAATCTTGGTTGGTACCTATATTATTTGGTTTATTTGAAACCTGACACATTGCAAATATATTGTCAGCGTCAATATTATATTAAATTCATCGTATCTAAATGAAAACTGCATACTCTTGATTTCATGACTGATATGGAAGGTTATTAAGGCATTTGTATACCACAACAATATGCAAATTTTCGTTAAACCAAAGTGGCATGTAAAACAAACATGAGATATTAACTGAAGATTTAGCAAACAAATATGAGTAAGTATGATCCACAAGCAGTAAAACTCATATATGAATAGGACAATAGGTTCAGAAGTTTGATCGTTTAAAATCAGCATAGGTAAACAATAATAATAATAAATAAGGAACTATGTCACTGCTAAGTAGAACAGAATGTAAATCCAGATACACAGCAACGGTGATTTAAGCACCTATTCAATAAATTTACATTTTACATGTAAATAACAAATCCTCATAGCTGGAAAATCCGAACACGTATTAGATTTACTCTTATACACTATTTTTAGGATAAACATATAATCTATGCACGAAACCCTTTTGATAAATGGTACAAGACCAGGATAGGATTAAAATTTCTATGATATATAAATTTCCAATATTTAAACAGGAAATAAGCGATAACCTAACTTGATTGCAGTGAATTGTAACTAGTTGAGAGTAAATAATATTAGTAAGGTCCAGGCCATCCTGAAGCTATATGAGTATTATAGATAAATGATATTAAGCACTAAATCAATAATTACTACTCCTAATCAAAACCAGAGTAAAGGGGTAATCGTATGGGTGGATGATTTTTAGGAGATTTTCATCATTGCCCACTTAATATTAATCAAAAACTTGCTAATTGAAAAATGATATAACAAACATATGAAAAAGGGCGTTACCTGAGAATTGAGCGCCGCAGCAGCAAGAGACTTGAAATCAAAAGGGTTAAAGCAACTTTGAGAGAGAGAGAGAGAGAGAGGGAGGGATGGGCCTAATCGGGTTTAGGCGGTATCGAATTTAAATGGGCTTGGCATGTATCATGTATGGAAGAATGAAACACAACCAAAACTTAGCCTGCCCTTTTTTCAATTTCTCGTCTTGATTATGATTTATAATTTAAACACGAGTAAAATTATATTAATTCAGCTAAAACCCCGATAACTCCTATTTTTCCTAGTTTCAGATTAGCAGTTTCTTCAAAAATTCACATCAACACTTTCAAACCAAAAATAAATATTTCAAAATGAAATATGTGACTAGCAATGTGTAAAGTCAAAACGATTTCTTGTGCATCGTATAATAAATAAAGTCAAAACAATAATATCTTGTGCATCATATATCATATAATAAAAATGTCCCAAATCATTATTCATTAATTTCGTTTTTATGTTCTTTGTCTTTCTGTTTGTCAAAAAAATATTTTTATTTATATACCAATGCCCAGTAACACTTGCCATCTTAATCTGTATGTAGAAGCCAAGGTAATTTCTTTATAATAGTAACCAGAGGGCAGACTCGGCAGAGGCACTGCATAAATTTTCTTTGTTATATACTATTCAGATTAACTACATCTAGTGCCTCCTACTTTAAGTGTCACTTCGAAAAATTAACAGTGAGCAGACCAATATATATTCCATGGAGAACATTGATTTTCTACATTATAAACTACAGACCAACTCATATTTTGAGCCAAATTTACACTATATGCCTAAGACTAATAAACTAGCATTACAAGTGGCAGTAGCACCGTGTGTCGAATGATGATTTTTTGTTAAAACTTAAAACAGCTCAAACTCCAGGTTCTCACCTGTAGCTCCGTACTCGAGATAATTAGCCCCCTTGCCCCAAGAAACAAATTTTGGAATGATAGCATCATAAGGCTCTGGAACTTCAGGCGGAACTGCACATCGTATTAGTGCCCAGTTAAGTCCTTCAAAGAAGGGGTGCTGCTTTATTTCAGCAGCACCTCTTGTGTATCCCAGACGGTATTCAGGTTCCTTCACCAACAGCCCTCTGATGAGATCCCTTGCCTGAAAACTCACAATCGGGGTGTCTGGAAATTGCAGACTCTGCAGTACCACATTAGCTAATGTTTCTTCATTTCCTGCACCTTTGAAAGGTGTCTTCCCATACAGAAGCTCGTACAGAAACACACCAAACGTCCACCAATCAACAGCACTTCCATGACCTTCTCCTTTGATAATCTCAGGGGCGAGATATTCATGTGTACCAACAAAAGAGTTGGATCGTGCTTCTGTTGGTTCGGCCACAAGTAGTGGCAATGATCTCATACGGGTTGCAAGATCAGTTTTTGCCTTCCTCGACTTTCCAGAAACAGGTAAAAGTCTAGGGGTGAAGCATGAAACTTGGCAAGAGGGCTTCATGCAGAAAGGATCTATGCATTTGGATCCCACACAGGGACCCGATACTCGTGCGGGTTCTATAACCAAAGAAGATGATTTCAGGAGTATCGGGTTTACTGCACATCTGAGTGAGAGATCAAAATCAGAAAGCATGATGTGTCCATCTTCTCGAACCAAAATGTTCTCAGGTTTCAAATCTCGATATACAATACCAAGCATATGCAAGTATTCCAGGGCAAGAAGGACTTCGGCAACATAAAATCTGCATATGCAAAAACACAAATTAGTTTGAGAAACAACATCATGCATGCTGATGTGGTGAAGTTATTCCATCTCCAAAAGCAAACAGCAATGTAAGAGATGACATTTGAATATGAGGCACTTCACTGCCTAAAGGTTTCAGTACCAGTAAAAAAATATAGAAAACATAAACGTAGCAGTTTGATTCCTAACTAACGTGTTGCACTTAATTAGATGATGATAATTTTAATTATTATGTGATTTATCTTCTTGTAAAGGACTTGATTATGCATAACCCTAGCTTGAAGAGAAAATGCTGCATAGATACAATCATGAACACACCTTGCTGCTTGTTCATGGAAATATCTGCTGGGCTGCTTCTGTCGGAGTACATGCAGGTCTCCACCTGGACAATACTCCATAACTAGACATGACAAATTATCTGAAATGAATTGTGCATATAAAGTAGGCAGAAAAGGATGATCCAGAATTCTCAATATTTCTCTCTCAGTTTGGGCCCTTGGCATCTTCTTCCTTTTCGCCAAAAACTCATTGTCCATTACCTTTATGGCAAATAGGCAGCTTGTCCCAACCAATTCAGCAAGATATACTGTACCAATATCTCCACCACCGAGTTTCTTTAAAAGATTAAAATGTCCCAGGCCAAGAAATCCATACTGCTTTATAACATGCTGGACGGCTTCCCACCTTGAATCCTTCGACATATGGGGTCTGTTGCCAAAACTAGATCCAGTAACATAGCTCTCTTCACTTAAACTGGTGTTGCTACTAAACTCGCCAATGCTACTCTTTGAGCTCTGTGAAAATTCCCCTTTTTCTTTATATTGCAAGTTTTTGCCAGTCTTTGGAACAACAGAACAAGCACTATAATTGAACTTTGTTTTGCTTAAAGCATTGTTCATATTGGTAGTGCTGCTTTCAGTGCTAAGAACTACAGAGCTAGCTACTGGATACTCTTTCTCGGACTCTTTCTTTGAATTTACCAGTGAGCATTGACATTTCTGGCAAACCAATTTGTTTGTCGTGATATTCAAGTCACAATTAACATCATCCTGTCCAATAGATGTTGAGCTCCGCTTTGGTATCTTTTTAGCAAAATTCTTATTTCTGATGACTGGTTTAAAAGTTCGCGGAACATTTTTTGTCAACTTCCCCGGCTTATTGCTGCTTATTGTATTAGGTGAAGAACGAACTCTTTGAAACTTGCCTTTCCGTCTCAATCTTGGTGCAGCTTTGTTAGCTAAATTAGTTGATGCAGAAATATTCTCATCAACATCCTTTTTCAGCTTAGCAGCGGCCGAGATACTCGCAGCATGCTTTGTTAATTTATTTGTACTATGACCAGGTAGAGAAGCAACTGATCTACTAATTTCTTCCTGTAAAGGCTCTACCTTTGCAGGCTGTTTATTAAGTTCCATTGATGCAGACACAGCCTCATTTTTCCCAAGTGCAGACACCTTTGTCTTTACTGTCAGTGGAACAGCAAATCGAGGAGACGAATGGGCACTGTAATTAGATGAATGTGACTTGAGCTCTTGATGACTTTGAGGTCCCTTCTCCCATGAACCTGATGTACCTACTTCGGGAACCAGCGATACTTCAAAGCTTCCATGTTTAGCTTCAGCGATGGGAAGACCTGATTCGCAAGTTTCAACCTCAATAGACCTATATAGGCTACTCATATATCCACTTTCTGACATTGCAGGAGACCCTGGTGGCTTTGATAACCGTTTTATTGCTGCCATTTCTGATGCCTGAGATATGCATAGTCCTCTCAATGCCTGCTTTAGAGACACTTGTTCAGAAAAGCCAATTCCAGATGTAGATGTACTCACTCTCATCGGTCTTTTTAAATCCTTTTTACTTTGCAGTGCGGGAACCACTCTATTTTCCGGACTCGCGCCCTTCGATGATGTTTTTATATTGATTCCTTCAAATAGCTTATTGATGTCGTCTTCTACCGGGCTAATACGGCCTTGTTTCATCATAGAAGGTTTCCTTGCTTTTCCATGTGCATTGGGTTGATGGATCCCTTGAAATTTCTTACTTGAGTTTTGCTCCTCATCTAATTCAACAATCTCACTAGTACCATAAAACGTGCCCATTGTTTATGAACAACTAATTTTACAAGAAAATGGATAGAATTACAACCTCGAAAAAGTATTATTTTCCAAGAATCCTTAGGAATGATTTCCCATTGTGTTATGCTTCCATGTGTGCATTCTGTAGCTTTCCCATAGCGGCTTCATACAGCACCAAACTTCTTAAACACCTACCCTTCTGCTTACTTCACTTGATTCAATGTGCATAGTCTAATACATGAATGACCAAAAACAAAATCAATATAAACTGAAAACCAGAAGTGTGAATATATTTGAGCTTCATCAAAAATAATTAATACTAATAAGTCTGGCTGTAGTCGGTAAAAGAAATTAATTGTACCAAACAATGACTATTACAAATTAGATCTGTGATGTTTTCGTTGACTTTTGCAGCTACTGGTAGGTATATGTTGACATGTAAGTTTCAATTTCAGAGAAGAAAATATTATCTAAGCTGAGACAATTCAAATAAACGAAATCCTGAATTCGTGACAGCAGTTATAAGAAAACAGTCTAATCTTTAAGTATAATGTATCCGGTCCCTATTGATTGTTCAACTAGCAAAAAAAAGACTCATATTTACGAAAACATAAGCTTGCATCTCTCCCTTGATCAATTAACATACACAAACTCTTCAAGCCAGTGAAATTGAAACGATCGATAAGTGTGTATTCAGTATTCACTATTAAATTATTATTAACAAGTAATTGCCACACTCAAAACAAAGATCATTTCACAAAAATCCAGCCTTTCTTTCAATTATTTAATTAGAGTTCAAAAGAAACTACTTAATATTCAAACAGATATAATTACACGCACCCATCAAAAGTAAAGGAAAAAAAAAAGAACTTCACTTCCTGATCTTATTCTACGGAACAAGAAAATCTGAATAGTAGTTTACTAAATAGCTAAAAGAAAATTGAAATTTGCATAGAACTTTACAGATTAGTCGATAAACAATCCAGATCAATCACTAAATTAAATCTAAGATTCGAAACATAAATGAGGTAGAAAATAAATAAAAGTGAGATTGAAGCAATATATACTTACAGTAAAGCAATTAAGGTCGGTCGAGAGATCTGAAAATATATACAGCGAACGGAGAGAGATACACAATAATGAAACCCTGACAGGTTTTTAACAGGAATAATGTATCGGCGAAACGGAGAGAGATTGGGAATAGAGGTGTAGAGCCTATAGATACACGCACTTGTATGTATATCTATGTTTTCTGTTTAGCTTCAGTGTCTCCTTTCTAAGACAGGACCCACAAGCTATGGTACAGTATAGTAATGTGTCGCCCTTGGAACATTGGACGCCGTAATAGTATTGTTTAATTTGGAATTAATAATAGAATAATCAACCCACCATCGTTATCCTTTGGATTCGCAGTCTTATTTTCTGTGAATATAATAATATTTGTATGGTCACTCTATTGTAGATTGTAGATTTGTAGTATTGTGTATCTACATTTTATTTTGTGATCTACTAGCAAAAATGTGTTCAGCTCTAATTTGCAAATGCCCTGGTATTTTTATATTTATTATTGAATTATTATTTAATAGAAAATGAATGGAAGAAGATATTATTATTCAATTTCTATATTATATATATATTTTCACAAATCTTTGATTAACAATAATAAAGAAAATAAATATCATCAGATGAAATGTAATTATTGGCAAATAATATATGAAAGTTAAATTTGTACGATCAATGATTTTACGACAAATTTTGAATACTGGAATCTGATGTATTAATATTTATATTACTATATTTTTAAGTTATAAGCTCACATGTAATCGTGTTTAAAAATAATTAGAATTGTACTAACAAGACATGAGCGGGATAATGATAAGCCTGGCTAGCTAGACTTCGGTGCTAAACAAGGATGGTGACTTAACAATGAACCCAACTCATTATCACAAATCCATGTTTTAGGTTCTCGGCATTTGAACATGACGAAGTGCGGTGTTGCAGTCCACATCACCCTTTTCTTTGTTGCTTAGCCTGCTATACAACAATATAACATTATTAATGTCACGCTCAATCTTGAAACTTTTAAAACCACAGTAGTTGACATAGGATTCTTATATACAAGGCTGNACTGACATTGGATTCTTATATACAAGGCTGGCCCAAACTATTTTGGAAGCTTAATAGGATTCGGCCCATAATCTTATTGAGATTACATATTTCTAAAATTGCAAGATCATAAAATTATACGAGCCTTCCTAGTTCGGTAGTTCCTTCCTTTTGATTGATAGTTTGATACACATAACACATGCTACTATATTTTTATGGGACGAGACGCGATAAGACTATCGACTGTGTCAATTAACGGGTTTAACTATATATATCCGGGAGATATTAAAATTCAATTAGATTATGTTTGTCAACTTGAATTCAATTTTAAATGATGGATTTCAAACGATAGAATTTGAATTATAATTTCAAATTCTCATATTTATATTAATATTTGAATATTTTAGAATTCAAATCTAAATTGTTGTGATTATCAAACATGCCATTCGATTAAATTCTGAATTTTAAATGAAATGTTTCTAAAGAGGCCATAATAAAATTTGGGTCTAACTCATATATTAATCGCTAGGATGTAGGAGTGTAATTTGAGTCGGGCGACTCACAGGTAGTTTTGAATTTGTTTAATCGGTCTGGACTCGACTTAAATCGTATATGAGTTGAGTTCCAATAAAAATTCCAGTTTATTTATTTAAACAAGTTGATTATGTGTCGAATTCGATTAAAACTTGATTCGAATTTGATAATTCGATTCGACTCGAACTCGTTGATAAATAAGAAAAAAATATTAATATTTTTTTATTTATAAATTATACATTTATTTTATTTTTTTAATTGATGAAATCACGAATAGACTCAGCTCAATAGTTATAAGTATTATTTTTAATTTATTGTATGAATAAAAATTTTAATTTAATACTTTTATTCATAAAAAAAAATCTAACTTCTATATATCAAAACTCCTGAACATTAAAACGTCAAACATAAAATATTAAATCCATAATTACTTGTTGGTTGAAATTTGCGCAATACTTACTTGGACACGTCATTACTGTATCATTAAAAGAGTTTTCAAACTCAATTTAATCATAAATCATTATTGATGATGTTATATTTTATATATCCGAATATTAAGTAAAATAATTTGAGAGAATATTTTAAAAAAATATGGAGACCGTATAAACAGACTACTTTTTTCTTTACTAATATCTATAAACATCCTCCACTCCTTAAATCTATAACTGGTTTTTTTAAATCATAAATCAATGTCTATTAATATAACTATTATATGAATTATAATTTACATATATAATATTTATAACTTTTAAACATATAGTTAATATATTTTGGTAAAAAAAACATACACTTAATAAATAGATTTTATTTTTAACAAAAGTATATTAAATATAGGCTTACTTTTAATGAGCAACTCACTTGTTTGAGTAAATGAGGAACCAACAACAAATATAACTACACAATACATTAAAAAATTGTTGAATGTATAAAAAACAACATAATACAAAAAACAATCATAAAACAAAAAAAAATTACATAACATACAAAAAATATAGAAAACGAAATTACAGAACACTATTCAACATTAGTGTTCTGTAATTTATGTTATATATTTTTTGTATATTATATAAAAAAAATTGTTTTGTAATTAATTTGGGGTAGGAGGAGTTAGAAGGTTTGGATTCATCAGAAGATTAGGAAGTCAAACAAATTCTTATAAAATATGAATTGATTAATTAGCTACTCAAATAAGAAGTTCCTTGGGCCTTGGTCATTAAACATAATATATCAATATATAAAATATATGTCACAATTTAATATCAACAATTAGGTTTTAGTCAAATTCAAACATTGCTAAATGCAAATTAAGATGCAAGGAAGAATCTACTGAGCAAGCCAAATCAAAAAACAGCCACCTCAAACAAAAAACATAGACTTCAAGAAAAAAATAACACACGCAGAGATATGTATATTTAAATAAATACATGATAAATATATTTTCTTAAATTTTAAAGAACAAATAAATATATTATAATAAAGCTTGAAATTTGAAGTATTTTTGTACAAATTTTATCTTGAACTTTATCATGCTTCCGTTGATTTAGGTACTACTATAATACTCAGTTTGACTAAATTGGAAATTGTGACTCATGACTTAAAATGATAAATTGGGAGCTTAAAATATATTTTCGGGTAATTTTGACTTATAAGTGATTTATGAATTTTAAAAAATATAAAAAATAAAATAAAAATGACTTATAAGTAATTTATAATATATAAATAACTTTTATCAAAATAGAAAAATAAAAAAAACAATTCACTAAAAAAAGTACATAATATGTAAATTTGATTTAAAGCCAGTTTCTGACTTATTTTTTATTTTAAGTCCGCTTCTAACTTATTACACAAACAGATTTTCAGCTTAAAAGTCAAAATCAGCTTAAAATCAAAAATAAGGTATAAGCTCATTTCCTCAAATACGCTCTAAGTCTATAATAGTATTTCTGCAGTGACGATCTCTTTACATATTTACGTATTTGACTCTCTGAAGTTTGATGAACCCACCCCAAATGGAATCGCTCTTTGAAGTTTGAACCCACCCCAAATGGAATCGTTTCCATTTCACATCCAGATAATCATAAAAAATTAAACCATTACTATCGTCATTGGTGACGTCCCCCTATCAGACCCCTCCCTCTCCCTAGTCCTTACCCCACCGGCCCCACTTTATGGCTTGCACAATTACACCTAATACACTGGGGGTATCTGATTGTGATATTGCTAATTCAACTAAAAAATAGTCCCATTTTTTGTTTATTATCATAATTTTATTTTAAAAAGTATTAAATATAAATATATAATAAATTTTTATTATATAAAAATGCCTGAATATCACTCAGCCGTTAATGATAAATGCAAATGTGAGAATGTTTGTAATAAGTCGCATTCAAATCTGATTTTATATAAAATTAATATAAATTCAAGTGAACGATTTTAAGAGTGTGATTATATAATAATCACACTTTATGATTAGTTAAAATATACATAGATTTATCCAAACAAAAAAAATGTGAAAGTATAACAAAAAGAATATACTATGAAATATACGCACAATGTGACCGAAAAGATTATTTATAAATAAATAAATGTAATGCAACAAATTCTAATTCAAGATTTTATAGTTTTTTATTACAGCTATAAACATGAATGTCGTGGCATTTGCTCGGTCAGCAATTCACTCGGAAAATAATCAGCCACGTGTACGGCTCCAATTGACGCGCCGAATCGCCGATAGCAGGACTGACCTATATAACCAATCATTCCATTTCACAAACTTCTAGACGCTTCAATTTCAGCAGCAGCAGCAGCAAAACAAATCGACTATCCATCCAACTACTAGTAATCGTTCCAACAATGGCGGAGAAATCATTCAAATATGTCATCGTCGGCGGTGGCGTTTCAGCTGTAAGTACATATACATACAAACAATTGTATCTATTTCTCGCCTTCATTTACTCGTATATAGATTTATACTTCCGTTTCTGCTTTCTGTATTCATGGATCCGATTAAATTATTATTTCATTTTGTTGTTTCGATCCACTTTATATGTATTTTATGTGATCCGTAGTGATTTTTTGATTGCATGCTTGCTTAATTTTGTTATTAGAGTATCTGAATTTAGTCAAACTGATGATTATGCACATAAATTGCTTCCAGTAGTTTTTCGATTACAACTTACAAGCTGTACCATAGTCTATAATGCGAATTTCCATCATTTTTTTGGTATTATCATGCTTCGCATCGTTGTTAATTAATTTTCAAAGTAATAAGATAACACAGAGATGTTTGTTGGAGTACTTTATAAACAATGATTTGTAACTTTCGGATAGAAAGATTCGTAGAAGAGTACCTGACTGTTGTATCGTTATATTTGTGGTACGAATAGTGAGGACCAAGGACGGTTGCTTCACTTGGTAATAACTATGTAATGGAGCTCAATTTTTTTTATTTTTGTTATTTTCTTTTGCTTTTCACCAGAAGGCTGCTTTGCATATGAATTATCATGAATTCGTTTTAAGAATGTCATTAGCCTTAAACTTCTTATTAAGTTTCTAAATATCGTTATGGCTAGCTGAACTAGAAATATGATAGGTTATATCAGTAGGACCTTCTTACTGTCTAGTAAGGTTGCTTCAGCAAAATGAATGTTCGACTAATGATTCAGGCTAATGACCGTCTTGCATACCCTGATATAGAGGGAGTTATTCACTTGAAACTTATAATCTTACTACAATGCATGTGGTTGCCTTATACAATGTGCTATTTGGATTGTATTATGGTTCAGGGTTATGCTGCCAGGGAGTTTGCAAACCAAGGAGTTAAGCACGGCGAGCTGGCAATCATCTCCAAAGAGGCGGTAACATATTTCATCATAATACTAACTTTTTTTATGTCTTGTCAATATTCGAGAGCTAGTTTTGATGAAGGCAAGTCNTATGTCTAGTCAATATTCGAGAGCTATTTTTGATGAAGGCAAGTCAAATTGACCTGATATTTTTAGATATTTGAACAGTATGGATACACGAGTTGTGTCATATGTTCGGTTTTACATCGAAATGTTATTTATTGAGTTCTTTTGGTGAGTTCCCAGGTGGCCCCATATGAACGTCCTGCACTGAGCAAGGGATACATGTTTCCTGAGGGTAAGTAATTCACATTACTAGATATGATGTACGGAAATAAGGTTCCTCAGCACAGTGCACGCTCAATATCTACTGGTTCTTTGTGTTTTCTAAAGCTGTTAATGTTATCTATTTTATTGCTATCTTGGTTTTTTTATGCTGTTTGGGTTGGTAATACTTTACTGTGACTTCGTAAGATGCGTTTTTTTTCCTGCAGGGGCTGCAAGGCTACCTGGATTCCACACATGTGTTGGAAGTGGAGGAGAGAAACTGCTTCCCGAGTGGTATGCTGATAAAGGTATACAATTATACTTTCTCGAGAGAAAAGATACAAACAGAAAATTGTGCTTCTACATTTTTCTGGTTTTCTTCTCTTTTGGATGAATTTTCCGAATTCCTTTAAGAGAGGTATAACCAGATCAACGATTCCTCAGTAACACGTGAAATTTTTTCTTACAGGGATATCATTATTTCTTAGCACGGATATAGTGAAAGCCGACCTTGCTTCAAAGACTCTAGTCAGTGCGGCTGGGGATACCTTTAAATATGAGTCTCTTATAATTGCAACTGGTTCCACAGTAAGTTTGAATCGTAATCAATTTTGTTGATATATAGTTTTTAACTTCACTCATTATCTTCATGCTACTTTATCAAACTCACATATCTGTAGGTACTGAGATTGACAGATTTTGGCGTGCAAGGGGCTGATTCCAAAAACATTTTGTACTTGAGAGAAATCGATGATGCTGATAAGCTTGTGGAAGCCATTAAGGCTAAGAAAAATGGAAAGGTCGTCATTGTTGGTGGAGGATACATTGGCCTTGAGCTTAGTGCAGTCATGAAGCTCAATAATTTAGACGTCACAATGGTTTACCCTGAACCATGGTGCAGTAAGTGGAGAATAAAGACTTTTATACATATTTTCCAAGTTACATTTTGCTGTACTTCAAGTGTGAGTGGACCTTTAATTGCTGTCTTGATGATTTATGCTTGCAGTGCCTCGGCTTTTTACTGCTAACATTGCTGCATTTTATGAGGAATATTATAAAAACAAGGGAGTACAAATCATTAAAGGAACAGTAGCAGTTGGATTTAATAGCGATGACAATGGGGAGGTATGTACTTGAGCTGTTGAGCATTAAACCTTTGTTTTTTACTGTATGTCAGATTTCATGCATCTGGTTGTTGAGATCTAAGTAACATCTTCTTTTCACCTATAATTTAGGTGAAAGAAGTGAAACTCAAGGATGGTAGAGTGCTGGAAGCAGACATTGTTGTTGTTGGTGTCGGGGCTAGACCACTCACGACTCTCTTTAAGGGTCAAGTTGAAGAGGATAAAGGTGGAATAAAGGTTTGTGTAATTACCTCTTTAAAGATTATCAGTCTCTGTTAAATGTTGAGTCTCACTGTAATTGGTGTTGGCTATATTTTGGTGCTGGTAACCAAACACGTGTCTTCCTTTGAAAGTCCTGGTAGATCGCTAGAATCCAGCAGTGTTCATTGACAGATGATTCATTCCAATGCATGTTGTCCATGTTTTTGCAAAGTGAATTTGCTTGCATCTGTTCCAAGTTTCCATCTTACAATGTATTAAATGCCGGTGCTAAGATGTAGCTCGTTAAAGTAACATATTGCTATAGACTATTTTCTGACCACATCACGGGCCTCTTTAATTTCCATTCTCCTACTTTGGGTATCTCTATATTATGCATTTTTACCCTTTTCAAGTCTCGCAAAGTCGTGGTATATGATTATGAAGCTCATCATCTGGTCCTTTACGTTACAGACTGATGCGTTNTGTTTTTTACTGTATGTCAGATTTCATGCATCTGGTTGTTGAGATCTAAGTAACATCTTCTTTTCACCTATAATTTAGGTGAAAGAAGTG
>QRFB01004461.1:0-44117 GCA_008931105.1 Oenanthe javanica
CGAAAAATTCCAGAAGCTTAATACTGAAGTCCGAACAATAGATCCTGATTTGTAAACTCAATTAATAAGCTCTGATACCAATTATTAGTCCCAAATATCGTAGAAGGGGGGTTGAATACGATATTGTCCAATTTATAAAATATTCGCGGAATGATTTGTTATGGACTAGTTGACAGTTCGAACAGATATTAAATCAAACACAAGGTATGCACACAGTTAACACAAACACAGTTCGTTCGGGGAATATATCGTTTTATTAATATAAACCACGAAGGTGCTACACAACTCTAATCCGTAGATTAGCTTCAACTGATTCACTAGTACAGTTACAATACAACAACAACAATCAATACGAACAATAAATATGACACTAGCTCAAACGACGTTAATGGCTTCTCTGTGTCTCTCTTCTTTGCTCTGTATGCTTTCTCTCTGTAACTGACTGAATTAATGAATGAATCACAAAGGCTTGGCTTTGCTGCTTTATTGTGTAGGCTTTTTCAATCTTCTACGTGGCCTTCTGAGAACCAAGTAAATAGATTGCTTCTCACTTCTTGAATTAACAACCGTCGAGACATTTAATTTATAACCATCGGTGAGTCTGTTGATAACCGTCGAGACTGAAATAAATCACTTAAAACAATTCTGCTCAAGGATATCAATGATAGGTGGCATGCTGTGGCTGGCTGTAGATTAAACAATCTTAAACCTTAACTATCGAAGTGCCATAACTATCGAATGACTTAACCGTCGATGGAATAAATAATCTGCATATTTATCTGAGTCCCTTAACTATCGAGATGCTGTAACCGTCGGTTAATTTAGACGAAACAATCAAACCCAACTATCAGTTATAACTATCGACTCAAATGAATTATTAAAACCATAACCGTCGAGGAAATAGAATTAATAAAATATCTAAAAGTGCTAACCGTCGAGTGATTTGCTAACCGTCGGTAAATAAGACGAAATAGCCAAACAGGAGACCCAACCGTCGGTGAATAAGACAAAACAGTCAAACAGCTAAACGGTAGTTCACCTTAGCCATTTTTCCAACGATTCAAAGCTCTGCAATATTTTCTTTCACTGCAACCAAGTTAATAAAATTACCTTTACTACTTGAACTTGATTTTCTCTGAGCTTTAGCACACAACGATTATACAGCCAATTCTTTTCTAACATAGATGCGGTTCTCAATTCCTTTTGTGCTGACATTTAGTGCAACTGGTCTGGTTCACAAACGACTAACACGAACTTGATCTTCACATCTTCTTGACTATTCAATTGGCCCTGTTTCTCTAGCTGTTAAGAAGTGCTTCTGTAATTCACTGGAATCCCTTGACTTCTCTGTTGTAAAACCTCTGACATCTTCTGAACCTCTGAAACACTACATCTTTATTCTTCACTGAGGCTTGAACATGTTAATGAACTTCTTCCAGTGATCTTCAATGTCTTCAAAGCTTCATCTAATGTTTTGGTCTTTTGTATTCAACTTATAAATGATTCGCAGTCGATTCCGTGCTTCATTTTAATATAAGTTATCGACCATCTGTGTTGAGTTAGTTTCCTCGGTTACATGTTACGTTACGTTACATTATGCTTTACATTCTCCAAAAGATGTTTAGAACAAAAAAAGAAAGAATTCAAGAAGTTTGAGGATGATCTTGAAGCTAGGAGAATTTCTAGGGAGAAAGAAACTCAATCAATGATTGAGAGGGAAAAGAAAAGAATTGAAGATCTAAGGAGAAGCACTGAGTTAGTAACAGAGGCAGTAGAAAAAGGAGACTTGGATGAGTTCATTGCTCAAACAAGAAAAATAAATGAAGATGCACAAAAGGCTGCCAAGGAAAGNCAGATGCTGAAGCCTTTTTGTCAGTTGATCAAGAAGCCCTTAAAGAGAAGAAAAAGGGAAAAGCCATAATGATTGAAGAAGAGAAGAAAAGAAAAGAGTCAGTTGGCCAGAAGCTTCTTCAAGGAGCCATTTCAACAGGATTGTCAGATACTGAAAAGAAATAAAAATAAAATGAGGAAATAGCAAGGCAAATGGAAATGGAATGGAAAATGAAGGACCAATTAATTGATCAACCACTGAGGAAAAAGAGAAAATTTACTATGGCCAAGAAAAGGTCAGGTTCTACTCAAGAAATAGTGGTTCAGAAAAACCTCCAGGGTCAACAAGAAGAAATCAAGGAGGAGGTCACAATTGAAGGATATGATTTGAAGGGAATACCAGTAATCAATGAAAAGGGATTAATTGGAGTAAGGACTCACCCTGCAACCTCTAACCATGAAGAATCAATGAGGTTGGAGTATGAAAATAGAGTGAAAACCTTCTATTCATTGAAGGTGATAATGAAGCAAAGCTACAATGTTTTAAAGACTATTCTTCCTCTACTCAACAGAAAGTACAAACTCAACACAGCAATTGCTCAGGAGATTCAACAGCAAATTTCAAGGTTAAGGAGATCCAAGGCAGAAGCTGAACCTGATTCACCTCTAAAGCTATGGAAGTCACAGGTCAAAAAGGTGGTGTTGGAGCCAAAATATGCTATGATTTTTACAAATATAGAGGGCAACACAAAGTTCTTTGATATCTGCAAATATCTAGACAAAATCACAGATGAAGAAATACACTACCTTATGAGGTAACTTGGAGAAACTGACAGGGATGAAGCAATCTTGAGAAGTTCTTTCATGAGGCAACTAAAGGAAAATGTTGAGAAGAGAAGGAAGATGAACTAATTAAATCATGAAGACATTGAAGCTGCTTGCAGGAGTTATCTATCAATCTGGTACTTCCAAATTTAATGTGCCAATCAAAATTCTTGATTTTAACTAAATGTAAATTTTTTAACATTACCGATAGTGTTGATGAGAGTTGAGAAATCGTATTCAGCATTCCACAGTGTTGTCGAGAGTTGAGAAATTGTGTTGTGCATTCTTTAAGTGTTTTGAGCTGGTTATTTATTTAAACATGTGGTGTATAGTAAATTTTAGATTTATATATTGTCTTTTATATTGAGATAAATTGCACGTTATTATTGTTAAACTGCTATGATGTTTTAAATTATTGTTGGGCTATAGTACCTTACTCTTGAATTGTTTTAAATTTCCAAACACAACAGATAGGTGTGATGGCTCGCACATTTTGGATTTCACGCCAAAGCACAAGGGCAGGGGGCCCTATGAGAGTGGGATGTTTAGTATTCCAGAGTTAGACCTGATCAGCTTGATAGGATTTCAACTTTTTATTGTCAGAATTATTTATATGTACCTCCTATGTTAAAACTTGTAAATTAAGTGAGTTTTGAACTTCCAATACAGTTTCAAGTAGAAAATGCTATAGGGGCATAAACTGATGTGTGATATTCTGGGAATGTAAATAACTAATACTTATCAACTGTTAATGTATATGTTTCATTTTCTGAGACTATAGCTCGAGTAAGTGTTGTGTTTAAAGGGGTGACTATAGTTAATAATTTTATTTTGGATCAGAGATATATGTGATTATGAACAGGGATTGGACTGTGATGACCTAGATCTCCGACCCCGGGTCTGGGGGGTGTCACACTAGTGAACAAATTCTTTTGAGTTATTGTGGATTCTTCCACTGGGCTATTTGCAAATCTAGCTTTGTCCTCCTCTGACAGTACATTATTCATCAGTAGCATTAAGAACCTTGTATATAACAAGCTACTTTCTGATCTACATCCAATCGTCTACTCGCAGCGATACCCATTTTCCTTATGATCACTGTCAGAAACAGTTTCCCAAAATTGAGTATCCGGTTGTGGGCCACAGAATACTCAATAACTTGAAGAGGAGTTGAGATATTGTGGAAGTTGCTCTTCATGGTGGGGACAAAAACTTTGGCCAAAGTGTCAAAGAAATAATCCCACTCACCCACTAGCTGAGATTTAGACAACTTTACTAGGTTTATCATGCCTTGATAGTGAATTGACCGCAAGAAGTTAGTTATGTCTCTAATTGTGGGTAGGGTCTCGAAATTTTCTGTCGAGAACCCTAAGACTCTGTTTTTGTCAATCTCATCTATTATGTACTCCGTCTCCCTAATTCTAAAATAAAATTGAATCAGCCTATCATTAGAGATATTCTTGGCTATTAAGTATAACACCCTCAGAGGTTCGATTTTTAATGGTGTGTTCAGGGTAATTGATGTCCTCACTAATGAGTGCTCATTCATAAACTTGATCCATGGCATAACTCTAGCCCCTTTGCAATTTTCCAGATCAAAATACCCAATAAAATTGGTCTTGGTAATTACAAACATAGCAGTAATTTTTACTAATTAGGATTTTAACAATTGTTCTCGAATTAAATATAAAATTTGAAAATTTAACACCTTAATTAATTCAAATCAGCCAATTAAAGTGAATCCCTAACTCACTAACAATTACCAAATCAATTTAACACATAATAGCAGTCCAAACCAGTCATTATAACTTCAAATCAACAACCAAGATCAGTCTTAACTACAATTCTAAGAACAGTTCGATTCAACCTAAAAATGGGCAGAGTTTCAGCTAATTTTGGACTAGAAATCGAATCAAGCAAGCAAAAGCTTGAGTAAAACGCAACTGATAGCAGTTATAAGAGCAAAACCAAGTTGTTTTTCAATGGGTTTTGAAAGGTCTTTTAGAGATCTATTTTATTCTGCGTGTATGTATGTGTGTGTGTGTATATATAAAGTTGGTAGGACTTTTAACAAACAAAGAAACAAAAACGATTAAGTAAAATAAAAAAAGGGTCGGTAAGACTTTTTAGAAACACCTAGGTAAGACTTTTGAAAAGTCTTGTCGATCTTTTATAGAGAATCTTGTCGAAATTATAATACATATAAAACCCTTTTTTGTTCTTTTAGTAAGACTTTTAAAACACTCTCGGTAAGACTTTTGAAAAGTCTTTTCGAGTTTTGAAATTAAAACTATTTAAAAAGTCTTTCTAGAAAATTAGACTAAATAAATATATTTATACATAATTTAAAAGCATAAATAATATATAATAGTAAACAAATATATAAAAATATTATTAATTGTTCCAAAATTCGAAGTAAAATAAAGGAAATTTTATTCAAAATTTAGATTAATTAATAATAAGATAACTAAATATTTACATGCTTTAACTAATTAATAATTTAAGACAATAATTTATAAACTACTAAATTATTAAGGACATATAATAATTATTTATATTATTAACTGTTCTAATTAATTTAGGAATTAAATTAATTCAAATTTGAATTAATTTAATGAATAAATTAATTAACTAATTAATATCATAATTATTATTAATCTGCAATAATAATTAGAAAAACATATTACAATATATATATATATATATATATATAATGCTTATTAAATGCTTAAAATAAATATAAGTTCTTATGCTATAATTGAAATAATTTATAAAGCATAATGTAACGTAATATGTAATAGTGGTAACGATAACTCAACTAAGAAACAAAGACAGTCAAATAATACTAATATGCAGCACATGAACCTAGAAGGACATGTAAACAGGAATCAAACATACATCATTGCAGAGCATTCAAGATGAAAGATTACTGAACGTCAGCGAGAGAAGTTCATTGATATGTTCTGGCCTCTGCAATAAATAAGAGTTCAGAAGATTTTATACTAAAGACAATGTAGTGATTTGAGTATAAATGTAAAAAGTCCAAGGTTAATTAACTGAAACAGAACAGAAGTCAATGGAATTCAATTCAGTGTTAGTCGTTTGTGAACCAGACCAGTGCACTAAGCGTCAGCACAACAAGAAAAGAATTGTCTTGATATATTAGAAGAAATTCAGTTGATCAAGCCAGAAGAGTGAAAACCAAGTGGTAAATACTTCAAGAATTCAAGATATTGTTCAAGGTAAGTATTACTACATTTTGGTGGTCCAGTACACTTGAAACCATGTAGAGGCGCAACAAAATGTTTCCCTTGATATGTAATGGAGTTAAAGGTAATGGAGTTAAAGGCGTAACAAAAGTTATTAGACATGCTTGTGGCGCCTATACAGTAGGTCAAGGGTATAGGCGTAACAAATAAGTCACTTGGGCGCAACATAAAGAACAAGCGCAAGGAAACACTTAAAAAAGATATAGATTGTATTTGGTGGCGCCTATACATAGCAGTAAGAGTATAGACGCAACAAACAATATCCACAAGCGCAAGGAAACTTGTTAAAGATTCTAAGTACTTTAGTGGCGCCTACTCAAGGTGAATGGTGTACAAGCGCAACAAAGGAGTGGAGGCGCAACAAAAGATTAAAGGCGCAACAAACAATTTAGTGGCACCTACACACTGTCCACACTTTACAAGGCGCAACAAAGTACTTACAATGTTGGAAAATCAATTCACTTGATTTTCCAAAAGTCTACACAAATATATATGGGTTTTATTCAAAAGAATTAGTGTGCATCTTCTTCAGTAAACTCAACAAACTTACGGGAACTCCATTAAAGCCAAGCATTAAACATATACCTGTATTGTTGTTGTAATATTGATTGAATCCACAGAAGCTCATCTCTTGATTAGAAGTGTAGCACCTCAGGTATTTAATAATATATCTTTATTTCCCCGAATCGTTGTGTTTCATTTACTATCATTTAAATATCTCAAGAACACAAACACTTAATCCGTAATTAAATGAAAATCTACCAACATCATATTCAACACCCCCATTCTATGATGATTTAGGACCTAACAATTGATATCAAAGCTTGTTGATTGAAGTTACAAATCAAGATCCAAAAATAGTTTTACGAAAAAGTGCATTTTTAGATCTAGAAAATTTATATTGAAATTTCTTTATTTTTAAAGAAAATTCAATTTCAAATTTTTTAATGATTTTAAATACACTAATTTTAAAAAGCTATCAATCATCAAGAATTCAAACAAAACTTTTATTTCATGGAATTTAATTTTTATTCGAATTAATTTTAATTTTTATGAGATTAATTATTTCTTGAGATTTAAAATTCTTCACAACCATGAGTACCCAAAAACTTAGTAGCATCAAAATCCCAGTTTTTGATAAAAATGAATACATTTTATGAAACAAAAAGATGTCCACTTTCATCAAATCAACTAATTCTCAATACATAAGAATTTTGGAAAATGGACCATATGTACCTCAGAAGCTAACACCCGAAACAGTTTCATATGACGGAGAACAGATTCCTCAAGGATTTACCCTAAAGGAGCTTACAGAGTACACTGACAATGATAAAGATAGAGTTGCATGGGATAATCATCTTCAATGTATCCTAATGGAGTCACTGGACACTACAATGCTAAATCAAGTGATTAATTGCACTAGTGCCAAACAAATGTGGGATACGATTGATCTACTAATTAAAGGTACAACAGAAGTGAAGGAGAACATGTTGAATATTCTTACATCCCAGTACGAAGCTTTCAAGTCACCACTTGGAGAAAGTATCACTTAAGTTTTTGAGAGATACAATAAATTTGTGAATGACTTGTCACTGCACGGAAAGGCCTACTCACATAGGGAGATCAACAGAAAATTTATGTTGACACTGCCAGCGCATCTTAAGCACAAAATCTCTACCATCAGAGAAAAAAGTGACATAAATGAAATGTCTATTGAAATTCTATATGGAAAGCTCAAAACTCATGGAATGGAGAAAGAGCAAAGACACATAATTTATGGTTCAGGAACAGTAGACAGTAAGAATACAACACTATTGAAAACTACCGGACTTGTAGCCAAAGATTTTGCTGTCACAGAGACCAGCACAATGAATCCTATAGTTGAGAAAAAAAGAAATTCTAGAAGCTGAATTTACAGAAAATACTCAACCAGGTGATGAAGATGACTTCTACTCAATGGAAGAACTTGAACAGTTAGAAAATAAGACAATGGCCTATATGGCAGGGAAGTTCAAGAATCTCAGGTTTAGAAGGAATCCTAAGTAAAAATTTAAGAGTAACATCAGTTACAGTGGTTCCAGATTCAGAAACAACAACCGATGTGGTTCGTCTTCAAGGTCTTACAACAAAGGAGGTTATAAGACGGGAATGGTAGACCATAGTAAGTTCAAGTGCTACAACTGTGCTGAACCCGAACATTTTGCTATAGAATACCGGAAGCCTAAGGGAAGGAAAGAAAGGAGTCATATGACGAACTCAACCAAAAGTATGATGCACTGGTGAAGAAGCATCAGGGCAGAGATTATATAGCCGAGGGAAAGAGCTGGGATGACTCAGACAATGATGAAGAAGAGACATATGAAAATATTACACTAATGGCAGACTCTTCAGAGGCATCACCTCATTCATCAAAGGTATCATTTCTTTCCACAGTAGACACGTCTAATTCTGATTACAAGAAAACTGTAGAAGATCTAAGTGTAGAAATGTTTAATATTCACACAAGCATGCTAGCATCTGAAGAAGAAAATGTTAAACTAGTTCTAAAGAATAAAATTCTAGAAACTAGAAATGAAGAACTAGAGCTTGCATGTGTTAACTTAGAAGATCTGAAACAGAAGATAAAATATCTGAAAAATAGAGACAAATACAACCAAGAAGTAGAAATTGCTCTTAGGAATAAATTTTTTGAGTTAGAGTTAAAATTTCAGGCTTATAAGAAATCTACTAATCTTGTTAAAGTGGCAATAGATAAATAGGTCATAGGTCAAAAAATTGGAATAGGATTTGACTATGATAAAAAGGCAGGAAAGAGATATGAGGAATCAATTGCTGAGGAAAGTCCTGTGAAGCAAGACATTCCACATGTATTAAAAAATGTCCCTAAGCCCCTATACAAGAAGTTTGTCATCGAACCCTTAGATGAAGAACAGATCTTAATGAAAGAAGAAATTCTTGCTGATGATCAAAAGAAAGAGGAAGAAAATAAACAAATGTTGCCTAAGAAATCTATAAAAATTGAAGAACCTAAGAAACAGATTAAAACTGAAACAAACAACAAAGATAAAAAGAAGAAAGCTAACAGAAATGGTAAGATAGGTGTTAATTAGAAAAATGATTATGCCTATTCTCCTGGTCATCTTAAGTATGCATGCAAAAAGATAAAAGTAGTAAAAATAGAAACTTCTAATATGCCTGACATGCCTGCCATGTCTATCCCTCATTAACCATGTGGTAAAGTAGGATGCATGCCATGTGATTTGAACATCATGTCTGCATATATAAACTTGATGAATGCATCATCTAGTACTTGCATTAATACATATGTGAACATGAATAGAAATCATGTTAGGGCAAAGACTGCTAGTCCTCCTAAGTCTAGGAAGGAAGCGCATGTCCCTAAGCCTAAAGACACCTCTATCATGGCTAAACCAAAGGGAAAGATTACAGTCGATGAGAAAGACAAGGACCATAAAATTTCTGTATCTAAATCTATTTACTTATCTAAGCCTCTTGGACCCAATCAAATTTGGATGCCAAAGAAGAAATAATCAATCTATGGTTGCAGGGCATAACAAAGAACAAGCGTGTCATGTGAATTCTTAACAGCCGCTGTTCAAGGCATATGACTTGTGATAAAGCCCTGCTATCAGATGTGACTGAGAAAGTTGGCCCGATAGTGAACTTTGGAGATAACAACAAGGGATTCACAATGGGATATGGAAATCTGAAAATTGGAAATGTTATCATAGAAAATATCTCTCTTATGGATGGATTAAAGCACAACCTTCTAAGTATTAGTCAGTTCACTGACAAGGTCTACAAAATAACTTTTGAAAAGGAAAGATGTGCAATCCAGAACAAGAAAGATGCGAAGCTTGATCTTCAAGGAGTGAGAAAGGGGAATCTCTTTGTGGATGACTTATTCTCTGCAAGCAAAGGTGAAGTTCAATGTTTTTACAGCAAAGCTTCAAAAGAGGACAGTTGGTTATGGCATAGAAACTTTCACACCTGAACTTTAAAGCAATGAACTCTTTAGTTAAGAGGAAATTAGTTAGAGGTTTACTTGAGATGAAATTCTGTCAAGAAGGTTTATGTGAAGCATGTGAAAAGAGGAAGTCAAAGAAAGCATCTCACTGAAGCAAAGTTTCATCAGACATTATTGAACCACTATAACTTCTGCATATGGATTTATTTGGTCTAGTCAACGTCATGTCTATGTCAAGGAAGCGATATGCACTAGTAATTATAGATGACTTCTTTAAGTACACGTGGGTGTTGTTTCTAGCCTCAAAGGATGAAGCCCCTCAAACAATTATTGATCACATAAAGAAGATAGAGTTAGAAGCTGATTCGCCTGTCAGGAAAATAAGATCTGACAATGGAACAGAATTCAGGAATGTAACCCTGAATGATTTTTGCATTGAGAAATGGATTTCCAGACAATATTCAGCGCCCAAAACTCCACAACGAAATGGAGTAGTAGAAAGAAAGAACAAAACTCTAGTTGAAGCAACAAGAACAATGCTGACTAAAGCTAAGTTACCTCTATACTTTTGGGCTGAAGCAGTCAACACAGCTTTTTATACTCAGAACCGTACCCTGGGAAATAAAGATCATGACAAGATTTCGTACGAGTTGATGGCTAACAAGAAACCAACATTGAAATATTCTCATGTGTTTGGAGAAAAGTGCTTTGTATTGAAAGATGACGAGCATCTAGGAATTTTGAATCCAAGGCTCATGAATGCATATTTCTTGGCTACTCTCTAGAATCTAAGGCATACAGGGTTTATGTGATTGAACACAAAAAGGTCATTGAAAGCATGAATGTAACTTTCGATGATATCAAGCTCCCAAGTCTGAAAAGAACAGATAATATTAAAACTCTAAAGTTTGAAAATATGAACTCAGATGAAGGTGAAATAGAACCTGAAGCTGGAACAGAAAATTAAGCACCAAATGAGAATCAAAACAATGATAATTCTGACCTTAGTAGTGGAAACAATGGAAGATTCATAGAAACTACTAGTAGTGGCAGAGAATCTCATTCTCATCCAAGCAATAGCTCAAGGGGAGCAACTGAAGGATCTACTAACAAGACTCAACACTTAAATGATAATCAAGCTGAATCATCTAGGGCAAATCTACCTAGGCATAGGGTGTGGAGTAGAGATCACCCCTTTGAGTTGATTCTAGGAGATCCAGATGCTGGAGTCCAAACTAGACGTGCTTCACATAATGAATGTTTATTATCTGGTTTTATATCTGAGATAGAGCCAAACAAAGTAGAAGAAGCACTAGAAGATCCAGATCTAGATTGGGTTATTGCTATGCAAGAAGAACTCAAACAATTTGAAAGATAAAAAGTCTGGAAGCTAGTACCCAGGCCAAAGAACAAGTCTATTATTGGCACAAAGTGGGTATTCAGAAATAAACTGGATGAAGATGGCATAGTAACGAGGAAAAAAGCCAGACTGGTTGCTAAAGGTTATTCCCAAGAAGAAGGAATAGATTACGATTAAACATATGCACCAGTGGTAAGGCTTGAAGCTATCAAGATGTTTCTAGCATTCACAGTACATTCCAACTTTAAAGTATATCAAATGGATGTGAAGAGTGCATTCCTGAATGGAGAGATTGAAGAAGAAGTGTATGTGGAACAACTCCCAGGGTTTGAAGATCCAGAATTTGAAGATTTTGTATACTTTCTCTTCAAGGTACTCAATAGCTTAAAGCAAGCACCTCGGACATGGTATGACACTCTATCTATATTCTTACTTCAAAATGGTTTCACTAGAGGTGTCATAGATAAGACTTTGTTTCATAAAATACATAAAAATGACATGATATTAGTACAAGTATATGTGGATGACATTATATTTGGGTATACTAATGATCAGTTGTGTAGTAGATTCGCTAAGTTAATGCAGAGTAGGTATGAAATGAGCATGATGGGCGAGCTGAATTACTTCCTTGGATTCCAAGTAAGCCAAAGGAAAGATGGAATCTTCATCTACCAGACCAAGTACATCAAAGATCTATTAAAGAAGTATGGTCTTGAAGATGCATCACCAGCCAAAACCCCTATGGCAACTGCCACTAAGCTTGATAAAGATGAACCTGGTAAGAGGGTAGACTTCACAAACTACAGATGTATGATCGGCTCATTATTTTACTTAACTGCAAGTAGGCCAGATATTATGTTTGCTACATGCTTGTGTGCTAGGTTTCAGTCTAATCCTAAAGAATCACATCTTATAGCTATTAAACGCATTTTTAGGTATTTTAAGGGAAGTCTGAATCTTGAAATTTGGTACCCTACAGATATAGATTTTGACCTTATTGGTTATACAAATTCTGATTATGCAGGTTGTAGGATTGATTGAAATAGTACATCAGGGAGTTGTCAATTCCTTGGTAGAAGATTGGTATCCTGGTACAAGAAGCAACACTCAGTTGAATGTCAACAGCTGAAGCTGAATATGTTACTGTTGGAAGTTGTTGTGCATAAATATTGTGGATAAGGAACCAACTTCAAGACTATGGACTGTTGCTGAGCAAAATTCCAATATTCTGTGACAACACAAGTGCCATAGCAATCACAAACAATCCCGTTCAACACTCAAGGACCAAACACATTGATATCAGGTATCATTTCATAAGAGAGCATGTCATGAATAGTATCGTAGAGTTATATTTTATACCTACAGAGCAGCAAATTGCAGACATCTTCACTAAACCACTGGATGAAATCACTTTCACTAGACTGGTTTATGAACTTGGGATGTTAAATTCTACTAACTAATTAGTTAGTAATCAAAAACTGTAATTTGAAGCTGATAAATTTACTAGTTAATTAATTTCAATATTTTTAGGACTTGTGAATTTATTTATCAAATTATTTTCCAGTTATCAAGATTAAATATTAGATAAATAACTTGTACATGCCTGCTAATTTTATTAATCTGGTATTTATATGATTTTGATCATAGAAAATATTTAAGTGCTTGTGTTTAAATAATAAATTCTTAGCACTTATATATTTAAATATTATCTGAAATTATTTTAAATAGAAAGGATGAATATTTATATTTGTTCTCATATTTAAAATAAAAGTAAAATAATAAAGAAGCATAATTTATTTACGATAATAATTTTAATAATTAATTTTATTATTATTAATAATAAATATGTTATGAAATAATATTTGTGAGTAATTAATTATTATTGATTTATTATTCAAATTATTCATAAATATTATTATTTAATAGTAGCAAAATTTAGGAGCAAATTAAAATTTTAAATAAGTACTTAACTTAGTTGCGCATAATATATTTGGTGGGGCCTATACAGTGGTTTAACTGTATAGGCACAATAAAAATAACTTAGGTACTTAATGAAATTCTATTATGCCATGTGGTTTTGTTGCGCCTAAACAGTGTTATCACTGTAGAGGCGCAACAAACTACTTAATGGATTTTGTTTGTAGTTTTATTGCGCTAATGAAGTTTGTGGCACCTTCACAATGCATACACTGTGTAGGCGCAACAAAAGTCCTTAGCCGTTTTATTTTGTTGCGCTAATGAAGTTTGTTGCGCCAACACAGTGCAAAGTCCTTAGCCGTTTTATTTTGTTGCGCTAATGAAGTTTGTGGCACCTTCACAGTGCATGCACTGTGTTGGCGCAACAAAAGTCCTTAGTAATTTTTTTCTGTTTTTGTGGCACCTATAAATAGGTATGCAAATGTTTTTGTTGCGATTCATAGATACATACACAGTACTTACACCATTAGAGGCGCAACATAGATCCAGTTTTTAATTGCAGATATCTTCACGAATCTTTGTCCAAATTAAAATCCAAAACCAGTTCTATAATACCCTTAAGCTTGCCTATCATTTGCAAGTAATAGTAACTGATCTGGTTAAGTAATTAGAATCTTCATATTTCAAATTATACGAACTGCTAACTAGGGTTTGTTAAGGTTTTAGTTAATTAAAAATTAAAATAAAATCAAAAGTATGCTTAGAATTACTAGGAGATCTTCATATATTAATTTCAAGTGAATCCAAATAATTTTAATATTAGGGTTTTTAGTCCAAAATTTATTAAATTAATTCGACATTAATTAGTAATTTTAATTCGTAAAAATTACCTTTCACTTTAATTAATTTAATTAAATGTTAGGTCATTTCGAGATTAAAAAGACCAATTATTTATCTATTTTAGTAGATGACTGGACTGAAGCAAGTAAGTTAGGCAAATGGGCTCAGTTTTTATATGAAAATTCAATAGTCCGATATGCACTAACCACTATTGTGCCTTTGAATAGTAATCTTCTTAGATAGGTGTACAGGTCTGCTCAAAACCCATCTGCAGTTGGGATATCAACTTTTACTTGCAAAATTCAGCGACAAAAAGTGCGAATAATAGAAAATGATATCAAATGAGCACTTCATTTACCAACTGAAAATTTTGAAGATGTACCATCTCAGACAGACTTAAACAATTTCTTTATGTTTCTGCACTGCACAAGGGAAAACAAAAATCTCCCGAAGAAAATATACAAGAATCATCATCTACCCAAGGAGTGGAATCTATTTTTCAACATCATGTCTCATGGCATTACACCAAAGATAGATGGTTTTCATGAGATAACTCAATTCAACAAGGTGATTGCTTATGCAGTGGCTTCTGAGATCAGAATTAATTTTGGAAGGTTGATCATGGCGGAGATCCTAAAGAATCGAGTAAAAATGGAGAACTTTTATATGTATCTAAGTTTTTTGCAACTGGTATTGTACCAAGTACTGGACGCTAATCAACTCTAATCATTTCATAATAGTCCTTTGGAAGAGTCACCCTCTCTATAATTCAAAACAATCTTGTTGCTACAGAATGAGGCTGACTACCCAAACAGATGTACTCCTGCTCCAATGACTACTTTCATTTGAGATTACTTTGCTCTTCTTAGACAGGTTGAAGAAGAATCTGCAGGAGAAGAAGAAGAAGCTGCAAGTCAGGAAGAAGAAGAAGCTGCAAGTGAAGAAGAAGGAGAAGCACCTCTCAAGAGGACACTGAAGCTGAAACATCCAATGACTCATGAAGCAAAGAAGCAAGTCAAGAAGAAGAACCTGAAACTAAAAAAGAAGATGAGATCATGGATGAAGCTGGTTCTGAGAATGAACAAAAACCAGTTCCTAAAGAAGAACATCAAAGGCAAAACCCTGAAAATCCAACATAGGAGGTAGCTATTGAGAATATAGTGGAAGAGACTCAGACTACAGATGTGTACATCCATAATCTTTCTGATGAACAAAATGAAGAAGGTACACTTCTGGATTTTGACTTTTCTGCTTTCCTTGAAGATGAATTTGTCACTATATCTACTTCTGTGCCTCAAACGACAAGCACACACTTGATCCCTCAGTGGCCTTCGAAGCTGGCAATGAACTTGGCGACCAACCAGTTCTAACCAATGCCAGAGATCAACAAACAATCCCTATATCTCCTTAAATCAGAAAAAGAACCCTCGATATAGATGATAGGAGTGAGTCCCTACCGAATCAGGAAAATTTTAAAATATCCCCTACATCTTTGCCTTCTCAAAAATGTCGAAAAATGAATTTTAAACCTAAGGCAACTATGAGCCAGGAACCTGATTCTCCAATCTCTGAAACCTTTCTGTTTCTTCGTGATCTAAATTCTGAAATTGACAAAATCCTCAAAAGGTACGGGAATAGAAACAGAGATGGACACACAATCAGCTACTTCAGTAGCCAATATTGTTTTAGTTAATCCAATTTAGAACCTGTCTTCACAGACAGAAGGGGGCATCACTGACTCTTACATGCTACTCATTACATTGTCAAATGTGGTGACCCCCCTGGACTGAACATCTCTAGATCCTAATGAGGATGTTTTCCCTCCCTCAGTGGGTGAAGTGGAAAGGCAACTCTCCTTTAGAAGGGAAGAGGTCTCCATTCATAGAGTAGCTGCGTCAGTAGCATCACCACTTCAAGTTGTATTGCCATCACATGTGTTGCGGGGAACCACAGGCTCTCAATTGTCACTTATTACATTGTCTGAGGTGGTAAACCCCACTGGAGAGTACAAATTTAGCTCCTTCAAAGGAGGTCATCATCACCTTTTGAGGTGAGGCGGATGGACAACAGACGCATAGAAGGGATGTGGACTCTATACTTAGAGTATATACTGCTTTGGTAGAAGAACCTGTTCAGGGTGCCTCTAAGCAGGTCAGGCTTTCAATAGCTTCAGCTGGCATCACGGATTCTTCAACTCTGCCAATCAATACAAAATCCATAGTGGTGACCACAATGGGTCTAAACCTCCCAGTTCCTGAAAAAGGAGTTCTTCCCACCCAAAGTGGTTCGGCGAAGAGGCAACCTACCCATAGAAGGGATAGAGATTTTCTTGCAGGTACAGAAGATCAGGATGTTATAAATGAAATGAGTGAAATACTTAACCTGAGTGATCTTCAATTCCCTGACCTTGATCAGCCGAGTGTAAGTGATGAAGGACGTGAACAAACAGTAACAGTGAGTGGTGAGACACCCACTGGCCAAATAAACACCCCACACAGTGCACACACATCACACAACCAAAGGATTCTAAATCTAGAGGCCCAAGTCACTGAAATTCATTATTCTATAAGGAAAATCTTGGAAGTGCAAGAGCAGTAGCGTAATGAAATGAAAGCAATTAAAGATTTAGTCCGACAACTGTTAGTTCAGAAAACTCCTACTACTACTTAATCAACTTTAACAACTCAGATAACTCCAGTTGGAAGGGAGGATAACCCAACTGAGGGGGAGAGAAGAGAACAAGAAAAATTTGGAGTTGAAATGATAATGGAATATACAGCTCAGAGGGAGTTAGATATCTTTTACAGGCCTGGAACGAGGCAACTAGAGAAAGGAAAAATCTTTGAACTCTACGTGCCAATGGATATTCCAACTGAGAATGAGATAGAGGAAACAGAAAAGGTTGTAGGTATAGATTTCGAGGAGGAATTTACTGAAGAGTATGCTTTTGATAATGACTATCTTCTAGTTGGTGTAGATGAAGTTATTACTCAAGATATAGTTCAAGTTCAAGAATTGATGAAAAGAAAATGGAGAAGAGTTCAACATACAATGGAAAGGGGAAATAGAATTAAGGACATCGAAGCTAAAGTTGGTCCTGAATGGGATGAAGCAAGGAGTCTGTTGGAGAAGAAGGAATTAACTCTAAGTCAGAAGAAAGACAGAGAAGTCCTTAACCTTTTCAAAACCATAAGGGAAAATTTTGAAGATGTCCATGAGTTCTATGCTGCTATCAGATGAAATAACAAGAATGTCAGTTAGTGCATTCCAATCCAGTTGGAAGACGTATATCAATTCAACAACACTAGGATCGAGAATATTGTCGACAAAGAGCTTTGAGAAAATGAATATAGTGGATTTGTATGTGCTGAAGAGGAAAGTCATCTTTGGGGGACACAGGTCGAATGAGATACTAAAAAATCTAATTGAAAAGAAGATTATTGAGATATGTGTCGAAGCATTTGAGAAGCCTCCGGTGGTCAAGTACTATAAAGAAATAACTCTTCACAATCCAACTTTGTCAGATGAAAGTCTGGAGTCAAGCCAAGTAATGTTCATGCAGTATGTAGAAGAAAGACTAAGAAGCAAGAAGAATATGACTAAAGAAGATCTAAAGGCTACTGAGTTAATCTAAGCATTTAGGATGAATGGAGCTATAAAAACATCAGGAAGATATCTTATGGAGACAACCAGATACTATCAGGATCCAGTGTATGTGAGAAAATAGGATGGCACTGAAGAACCTGAAACCATCAAGGATTCTGAACCTTGCATATAAAATGAACCAAATGGAACAAAGTACTTCTTGTTTAAGAAAAATGGAGTGGAGAAGAGAAAGGAATTGTCAAAGCTGAAAAGAAACAATTCTGACATAATCAGAAAAGTCTTTTCTAGGGTTAAAAGATCCATTGTCAAATCAGACAAAAAGGCTTTGAGGATAATTCAAGAGTTCTGCTGGAGAAATTGGCAGAAGAGTCTATGCATGACACTGACAGAGTTAAAGGCTTTCCAAAAAGAATAACGGTATTCGTGTTTTCAAAGAGACAATCACTAGCCTTCGAGTCAATCTCAAAGACAAATTTAGCTGCTTTTCCCACAAAAGTTTTGAAGAAACTATAAGAGCCAGCTCCTGTCAACACTCTTGAAGTTGAAGCTAGGGATCTGGTCAAAGCAAGGTTAGAAGAAAAGGAAGAAAAGCTGAGGAAACACTACTCCGAGACAAGATCTAAAAAGAAGCAAGATACAGTTCAAGCAAACAGAAGATCATAGCAATTTATGTTCAGGCTAGAGGAACAGACTTCTGTTGTACTTGTGAAGAAATCTGGAAATGTAAAATCCAATCAAGAATGTAATTAATATTATTTCTTGTCTTTCTGCACTTTTCTTTTTCTTGTAAGTATCAGTTGAGTTATCCTCTCACAGGATTTGCTTGTCGAACTCTAACAACCAAATAGGGAGAGATTGTAAAGCATAATGTAACGTAATATGTAATAGTGGTAACGATAACTCAACTAAGAAAAAAGACAGTCAAATAATACTAATATGCAGCACAGAAACCCAGAAGGACATGTAAACAAGAATCATACATACATCATTGCAGAGCATTCAAGATGAAAGATTATTGAACGTCAGCGAGAGAAGTTCATTAATATGTTCAGGCCTCAGTAACAAATAAGAGTTCAGAAGATTTCATACTAAAGACAATGTAGTGATTAGAGTATAAATGTCAAAGGGTTTTAGTGATCAGAAGTAATGCAAAAGTCCAAGGTTAAGCAACTGAAATAAAACAGAAGTCAAGGGAATTCAATTCAATGTTGGTCGTTTATGAACCAGACCAGTGCACTAAGCGTCAACAAAACAAGAAAAGAATTGTCTTGAAATATTAGAAGAAAGTCAGTTGATCAAGGTAGAAGAGTGAAAACCAAGTGGTAAATACTTCAAGAATTCAAGATATTGTTCAAGGCAAGTATTACTACATTTTGGTAGTCCAGTACACTTGAAACCATGGAGAGGAGCAACAAAATGTTTCCGTTGATGTATAATGGAGTTAAAGGCGCAAAAAAATTTATTAGACATGCTTGTGGCGCCTATACAGTGTGTCAAGAGTATAGGAGCAACAAACAAGTCATTTGGGCATAACATAAAGAACAAGCGCAAGGAAACACTTAGAAAAGATATAGATTGTATTTGGTGGCGCCTATACATAGCAATAAGAGTATAGGCGCAACAAATAATATCCACAGGCACAAGGAAGCTTGTTGAAGATTCTAAGTACTTTGGTGGCGCCTACTCAAGGTGAATGGTGTACAGGCACAACAAAGGAGTAGAGGCGCAACAAAAGATTAAAGGCACAACAAACAATTTAGTGACGCCTACACACTGTCCACACTCTACAAGGCGCAACAAAGGACTTACATTATTGGAAAATCAATTCACTTAATTTTCCAAAAGTCTACACAAATATATATGGGTTTATTTCAAAAGAATTAGTGTGCATCTTCTTCAGTGAACTCAACAAACTTCCGGGAGCTCCATTAAAGCCAAGCATTAAACACACACTTGTAATGTTGTTGTAATATTGATTGAACCCACAGAAGCTAATCTCTTGATTAGAAGTGTAGCACCTCAGGATTTTAATAATATATCTTTATTTCCCCGAATCGTTGTATTTCATTTACTATCATTTAAATATCTCAAAAACACAAACACTTAATCCACAATTAAATGAAAATCTACCAATATCATATTCAACCTCCCCTTTTATGATAATTTAGGAGCTAACATAATTATCTATTAAGAGTATTAAGTTATTCTCAAGATGATTTATCCAAATGTTCATAAGCCCTAGGATCTTGTTAATTTGAACTTCATAAATTATTTAAATATTAAAATTTAATATTATTGAACTCAAATCAACTCCTAGCAACAAAAAATTAGTTATTGTTTAACATCCCTAATTCACTAAATAACTAAGAGAAAATGGATTCATCAAGTGGTTTCGTGAAGATATTGGGTATTTGATCTTCTATGAGTACAAAATATAACACCACAGTTCCATTCATGCCATTCTCTCTGATGAAATGATACCTTATATCAATGTGCTTGGTTCGAGAGAGTTGTACATGATTGTTGGAGATGGCTATAGCACTTGTGTTGTCGCAAAATATTGGAATTTTGTTCAACGCAAGTCTATAGTCATTTAGTTGATTCCTTATCTACAGGATCTGAGCACAACAGCTACCTGCCGCAATGTATTCTACTTCGGCTGTCGAGGTAGACACTGAGTGCTATTTCTTGTTGTACCAGGAGATCAACCGACGTCGTAGAAACTGAAAGCTTTTAGAAGTACTTTTCTTGTCCATCCTGCATAATCTGAATCTATATAGCCTATTAGTTCAAAACCTGTATCTTTAGGGGACCAAATTCCAAGATTTGGTGTACCCTTCAGATATCTAAAAATTCTTTTAACAATTATAAGATGAGATTCCCTAGGATCATATTGAAACCTTGCACATAAGCATGATGCAAATATTATATCAGGTCTACTTGTAGTTAAGTATAATAATGAACTTATCATACCTCTGTAGCTTGTGATGTCAACTTTCTTACCAGTTTCATCTTTGTAAAGCTTGGCGGCTGTTGGGAAAGGAGTTTTTGCCGGTGAGTAATCTTCTAAACTGTATTTTCTCAGAAGATCCCTTACATACTTTGATTGACAAATAAAAATCTCATCTTCCTTTTGTTTTACTTGCAATCTAAGGAAGAATGACACCTCATCAATCATGCTCATCTTGTACCGACTCTGCATTAACTTAGCAAATCTTTTGCACAAGTTTTCGTTAGTAGAACCAAATATAATATTGTCAACATACACTTGGACAAATATCATATCTTTATTATGCAATTTATAAAAAGAGAGTTTTATCTATGAAACCTCTAATAAAACTATTTTCAAGTAAAAACTCAGAGAAAGTGTCATACTATGTCCTCGGTGCTTGCTTTGAGTCCATAGAGAGTTTTGAATAGAAAATATATAAAATCAACAAACTCTGGATTTTGAAAGCCAGGGGTTGCTCCACGTATACTTCCTCTTCTAGCTCTCCATTCAGAAAAACACTCTTCACATCTATTTGATAAACTTTGAAATCGGAGGGTGCTGCGAATGGTAGAAATATCCTGATGGCTTCAAGTCTTGTAACTGGTGCGCAGGTCTCGTCATAATTAATTCCCTCTTCCTGAGAGTAACCCTTTGCCACCAGTCTGGCCTTGTTTCTCGTAACACTGCCATCACCGTCTATCGTGTTCCTGTATACCCATTTGATGCCAATTACAGATCTATCTTTTGGCCTGGGTACTAGTGTCCATACTTCTTATCTCTCATACTGATTGAGCTCTTCTTGCATGGCAAGAACCCAATCCGGATTAGTTAGTGTGTCTTCAATTTTCTTTTGTTCTTCTTGAGATAGAAAAACTAAAAATAGACATTCATTTGAAGTTGAACTTCTAGTTCTAACCCCAACATCTGGATCACATTGATCAATTCAAAATGATGATCTCTACTCTATATCCTTTTCCTAGATAGGTTTGATCTTAATGATTCGCCTCGATATACATTATGATGTTGTGTTTTACCAGTAGATCCATCAACTCCCCCTGAGTTACTGCAATGATGATTTATTGATCCATCATTGTTATTAGTAGTATTTCCAGTGTTTCCATTGTTTCCACTACTATTACCTGGATCATTATCATCATTATTGTCATCATCATTTCCTGCTGCAACCTCAGGTTCTTCTTCGTCATCAAAATGTGAGTCTGGATAATTATCCAATTTTAATGACTTAGAAGTATCCTTAGTTTGGATACTTGAGAGTACAGTATCATCAAAAGTAATATTGAAAGTTTCTTTCACTTGGTGCTGATCAATTATGTACACCCTATATGCTCTTCTTGAATAACGGACAAAAATAGCTTTCTGTGCCTTGGCCTCAAACTTGCCACGATGTATTAGTAATTGTGCCCTAGAGACAATTACTTTTATATTTTAAGGAAAATATTTTATTATTAATGATTATGTTTTATTGATTATTATTTATTGATTATATTTTATTTACTGCATAATACATTGAAAGTATAATAAATGTCCTTGGAATTTTGATACGTATTATATATCTTTAAGTATGTGACTTAAAAATGAGATTATATGAATAGTATCTTATTCCTAAAATTCCCTAGTCGAGTATTATTATTTAAGGACAATAATAATGCACAAAGACTAGTATGTTTCTTGACAGATGACCACATCTCATTGGTCATAGGTATGGGGATACTAAAGTCAAGAACATAAGTGCATGTNCATAGGTATTGTGATACAAAAAGTCAAGAACATAAGTGCATGTCTCAATGCATAGCACTGGAATGACACGCCGTGAGATTCTATATGTTAATAATGGTCATAAGTAATCCTCACTGTGATAATGGTGTAATGATCCTTGGACCTGAAATCATTATATTTCTATACGAGAATTAATATACTTTGATTACATTAAAAGTTACCTTTGACCGGGTGATGATAAAAGTGGACATTGGGTATATTATGAATCGTATGAGAAATATGAATGATCTAGATGGGATTTAATCCTCCTAATTTTAGGAGTGATATTATTGGCCTCTTGTTTGAGTGAGACTATGAAAGGCACAGCCGTGCTCAAATGTTGATTTGATTTTAATAGTCTACTCATTGATCAAGAAAAATAAAGATTAATTATGAAGAGGATGACACGAGACATGCCTTGAGTTTAATCTATAATATCAAGATTAAAGGGATTATATTACATGGAACATTATTNATCAAGAAAAATAAAGATTAAATTATGAAGAGGATGACACGACACGTGCCTTGAGTTTAATCTATAAAATCAAGATTAAAGGGATTATATTAAATTGTACATTATTCACGAAAGGCTCAATTGAATCACCGATTTAATTATTATTACTTGGTTAACAATGATGTATTACTAGATGCCGCTCATTGTTTATAATTTTGTTGTTGGAGAATAATATTATTGCTAACGTAATAATAACCTAAAGGGTCACACACAAAGAACACTTTAAGAAGAATTAATAGTAATTCAAATTTATTTTAGATATTAATTAAATTGGACTTAATTAATAAAATTAGAAATTTGAATTAATTTATAATTTGAATTATATTTGAATATTAATTAAGTTTGACTTAATTACTTATTTAAATTAAAATTTGAATTGTAAATAAATTAATTAAATCACTACACCATAAGTGCTCATAGGCAATGTTTTTAGAAAGCGTTGCACTGAAAACGTTGCGGTAGCTCTGAATTTTTGGCTCTTTTGCAATACTGCTAAAATAGTATTGCATTAGATAAAACTTCGTGTTGCATATTACTCACGGTGTTGCAGTGAATGCAACACTAACGAATGGCATTGCATTAGCTATTTTTTTTATAATTAGTGACGTGGCAGTGAGATAGTGCTGACGTAGCAGTGGGGGGCCCACCACGGCTGACGTGGCAGTGGGACCCATGCTGACGTGGCTGGCGGGGACCACCAGTGGGCCACCACTGCTGACGTGGTAGTGGGACCCACGCTGACGTGGCAGTGGGGCCCATGCTGACGTGGCAGTGTGGGGCCCACCACTGCTGACGTGGCAGTGGGACCCACGCTGACCTGGCAGTTGTGCGGCCCACATATGCTGACGTTCCCACGCTGACGTGGCATGTGGTCCCCATCACAAGCGTTGCATTTAATATCATAGCATTGCATTTGGTTGTTTAGTGTTGGCTTTGTATTTTCTAGTCTTTATATAACAATTAGTATAACCCGATTGCTGAATCAATTTTTTAAAATTTATTTTCGACGATTCAACCATACGGATGTTAATATCTGACTATTTTAGTGGTGCTAATTTTTTTTAAAAAAATTTCAGTTTTATTCTATGTAATTTTATACTAGTCAAACCGGTCAAACTAGACTTTCTCTATAACTAGTGTTGTGCTGAATGCTGAATTTATTTTTTTACATTTCTTTTCCGACGATCCAACCATACGGATGTTAATATCTGACTATTTTAGTGGTGCTAATTTTTTTTAAAAAAATTTTAGTTTTATTCTATGTAATTTTATACTAGTCAAACCGGTCAAACTAGACTTTCTCTATAACTAGTGTTGTGCTGAATGCTGAATTTATTTTTTTACATTTCTTTTCCGACGATCCAACTATACGGATGTTAATATCTGACTATTTTAGTAATGCCAATTTTTTTATAAAAATTATCTTTTTTATTCTATGTGATTTTATACAAGTCAAACGGGTCAAACTAGACTTTCTCTATAACTAGTGTTGTGCTGAATGCTGAATTTATTTTTTTACATTTTTTTCTGACGATCCAACCGTACGGATGTTAATATCTGATTATTTTAGTAATGCCAATTTTTTAATAAAAATTTTCAGTTTTATTCTATGTGATTTTATACTAGTCGAACTAGACTTTCTCTATAACTAGTGTTGTGGTGAATGCTGAATCTATCTTTTTACATTTCTTTCTCGACGATCCAACCGTACGAATGTTAATATCTGACTATTTTAGTAATGCCAATTTTTTTTATAAAAAATTTCAGTTTTATTCTATGTGATTTTATACTAGTCGAACTAGACTTTCTCTATAACTAGTGTTGTGCTGAATGCTGAATCTATTTTTTTACATTTCTTTTCTGACGATCCAACCGTACGGATGTTAATGTATGACTATTTTAGTGGTGTGAAAAGTTTTTAAAAAAATTCCAGATTTATTCGGCGTGATTTTATAGTAGTCAAAGCGGTCAAAGTATTTCTTCCCTTTAACTAGTCTTGTGACGAATGCTGATTCTATTTTTTTTTAAATTCGTTTTTGACGATCCAACCGTAAGGATGTTAATATCTAACTATTTTAATGGTGTGAAATTTTTTAAAAAAATTTCCAGATTTATTCGATTTGATTTTATAATAGTCAAAACGGTCAAACTATGTCTTCCCATTAACTAGTNGTGTGAAATTTTTTAAAAAAAATTCCAGATTTATTCGATTTGATTTTATAATAGTCAAAACGGTCAAACTATGTCTTCCCATTAACTAGTCTTGTGACAAATACTGATTATATTTTTTTTAATTGTTTTTCTACGATCCAACCGTACGTATGTTAATATCTAACTATTTTAGTGGTGTGAAAATTTTAAAAAACATTTCCTGATTTATTCGGTTTGATTTTATAATAGTCAAAGCGGTCAAACTATGTTTTTCCTTTTACTAGTCTTTTGACAAATGCTGATTCTATTTTTTTAAAATTCTTTTTCGACGATCCACCAATATGGATGTTAATATCTAATAATTTTAGTGGTGTGAAATTGTTTTTTAAAAAATCCAGATTTATTCGGTTTGATTTTATAATAGTCAAAGCGATCAAACTATGTCTTCTCATTAACTAGTCTTGTGACAAATGCTGATTCTATTTTTTTTAAAATTATTTTTCAATGATCCACCCATACAGATGTTAATATATAACTATTTTAGTGGTGTGAAAATTTTAAAAAAAATTCAGATTTATTCGGTTTGGTTTTATAATAGTCAAAGTTGTCAAACTATGTCTTCCAATTTGTCTTGTGACAAATGCTGATTCTTTTATTTTTAAAATCCTTTTTTGATGATCCAACCGTATAAATGTTAATACCTAACTATTTTAGTGGTGTGAAAAGTTTTTAAAAAAATTCAAGATTTATTCGGTTTGATTTTATAATAGTTAAAGCGGTCAAACTATGTCTTCACATTAACTAGTCTCGTAACAAATGTTGATTCTATTTTCTTAAAAATCTTTTTCAAAGATCCAACAGTACAAATATTAATATCTAACTATTTTAGTGGTGTGAATTTTTTATAATAGAATTAATAAATTAAAAAAGCCCCTAAATTAATTAAAAATTTGAAATTCAATTATAAAATTCTTTTATAATAGTCAAATTGGTTAAATTTAATAAATATAACTCTCAGATTAATTAAAAATATTAAGTTTAATTATATTATATATAATTAATTTTATAATAAAATAATATTAAATTTACCAAAAATATTAATATAATAACTTAATAAATAAAAGGCCTCAAATTTTTACTAACGAAAATAAGCGGCCATATTTCCTCCCAAATTGTACCAAGTACTCACACACACAATACATCTTAGACACACAGTACATCTCACACACAACACATCTCACTTCTCACAATACATTTCACACACTAAGACACACAGTACATCTCACAGTATGGGTTAGGGTTAAATCGCAATTCGAAGGCAAGCTAGTCAAAGGTAAAATCGAAGGGAAATTGAAGGCAAATTGCAAGTAAAAGTTAGGGTTAGAGAAAATCACAAGTAAGTAAATTGAAGCAGCTCCACGTCGGGGTTAAATCGAAGGAACTCCACATTGGGGTTAAATCAAAGCACATATCACTTTCATATCTTCGTTTATTTCCGTTTATTAGAGTTAAATCGTAGTACATGACTAGGGTTTTCTTTTTTGCAGGTAATTGGGGGTTTCAATTAGGGATTTCTCTAATGTATGCAATTTAGTCTCTGTTTACTCTCATATTTCATCTGTTTTCATTTCTTGATGCGGGTTTTGTTCACTTACGCCTATTTTATTTTACTATTGAAGCTAATTGAGTTGATGAAAGAAGATACTTAGGCCAGGTCCAAGACCTTATGAGTGTGTTAGAAGAGCTTGGCATAGTGATAGACACCAGCTCATTAGAGGTTCAGACATTCAACAGATTTTGAGGTATGTTTTATATGTATTTTTTCTTGATTTCTTGATGTTTTGAGTGGGTTTCATTTGGTTTTAGTGGTGCCCATCATGTGTTTGATTAGGGTTGTCAATGGAAGACACTTCTCTGCTACTAAAGGGAATAAAGAGTGACAAGAGAAGTTACCTATTGTTGTGTGCAAAGTTGAGTAAATTATGTACTCCAAGGCTAATTCTGAGTTAATTTGGATGTTTTGTCTTGTACATGTCACATTTTTCTTTTGTTATGTGGTTATGTGTTTGCTAAATTGTGGAGTTGGTTAGGTTGAATATATGAATCTTGAAACAATATGGGATCGGGTTAACAAGGCCATTAACATTACTATTTTAAGGGAAGAGAGCACCGTGACAGGGGACTTGCTGCCTCCTTGTGTTGAAGGTACTTTTTCTACACTATAGTTTGGGTTTCATTGTTGAAACAGTGATTGAAATAAAAATACGTACAATGGTTTTCTTTTTTTTTCCTGGCTTTATTAGTTAAATTTTTCCAGTTTTTGGCTCCTACATCCCTCGAATAACATCCCATATTTTCGGTTATGAGTTTATCCCTAGGTTTCTTTGTGTGATATGGGATTTACATATTACTGGATTGATTGGTTGGTTAATAACCTCGATAATAATGGATATAATGTATTATTAACCTCGATAAATTAATAGCGTCTATTGATGACAAATGGTAATATATATACATATGTATGTATAATTATTTTAATGACAAATGAACCAGTGCCTTGTAGCGATGAAAATGACAAAGTAATATTCATTGATACTAATATTTTGTTCTTTTTTCTTGTAGTATTGTTTTGAGGAGAGATATGCTTGTGTTGAATGGAACTTTGGGAATTAAAAAAACACTGCAATGCTTGTTAATATCATTTGATTTGCCCAGGGTGACTTTGCAGCTTTCAATCTTTTTGCCGGGGCTGTAAATATATATTGCCATTAGATATTTTTTTTGTCATGCTTGTTAATGTATTTTCTTGAAGCTGTGAAATTTAAAACATATGTACAATTTGCAACTTGCACATTTTTGGAGATGTGAATCTCAGTATTTGTTACTGCATAACATATCACACGTTACCCTTTTTTTCAGATTAATATTAAGGTTTAAATTGAGTACATTGCAATAGATGTTTATCTTCAAGTATATGTATATGTAATCAGATGCTTGCTTACTTAGCTCTCTTCTTAAACCGCTACATTATTTAAATCTAGATTATGTATTCATGTAGCAACCATGTTTATTTTGGCATGACTATTATTGCATTCATTGCTCTGATAGAAATTTTTTGCTTGTTTGTTTACAACTGTCATTTTTGACAGGTATGAATGATAGAGATAAAAGAGAGAAAAGCAGAGACAGAGGCAAGGAAAGAGAGAATAAATTTAGGGAACGTGAAGATGTGGATAGATGCATGAGCATAGGTCATGAAAGGGACAAAGGAAGAGTCAGAGACCGGGGTTACGATAGGAGTCAGTGCTGCTTTACATGAGCAGAGTCCACACCCTTTTGCTATTGCAGAATCTTCCTATAGGTAAACTACAAACTTTACTGTCTCCTCATTAATAGCTAAATTCTTGTTACTATGCCTCACAAATGAATGCAATTTTGTGTGCAGGCAAATGATCAATGAGGGAATCAGCCAGTCAATTTTGGTTAGTGGAGAAAGTGGAGATGGTAAAACAGAAATCACCAAAATGCTTATGTAGTATCTTGCATATATGGGAGGGAGAGCTGCAGTTGAGGGGCGGAGCGTGGAGCAGCAAGTTCTAGAAGTATACAGATCATTAAAATATCTATTTGTTTTCTTATAATTTACTGAACTTGGTGTACGAGATGAGTGTGGATAATGGTTTGGGTTTTTACTTTCTCTTAGATATGTCAAGTAATTTCATACAAAACTTTTAATTTTGGCAGTCCAATCCTGTTCTTGAAGCATTTGGTAATGCAAAGACTGTGAGAAACAATAACTCAAGGTGTCGTAGTTGTTTCTAAAACCTCTTTTCTTAGCCTCTGAATTTTATACAAGTTATGTATTTTTCACTTTTCACTATTTAAAACTCTTTGTACTCACATATGATGCATGTTAGCCGCTTTGATAAGTTTGTCGAGCTTCAATTTGATGACCGGGGAAGGATCTCAGGTGCTGCTATCAGAACTTATCTGTTGGAAAGGTCTCGTGTTTGTCAGATGTTAGATCCTGAAAGAAATTATCATTGCTTCTATATGATTTGTGCTACACCGCCAGAGGTAAATTTTATATTCGGTTGCATTGTACTATTTCATGAATCTGTAAATATGTACACTACTACTTTATTTAAATCTGGATTATGTATTCATGTAGCAACCATATTTATTTGGGCATGACTATTATTGCATTCATTGCTCTTATGGAATTTTTTTACTTGTTTGTTTACAACTGTCATTTTTGACAGGTATGAATGATAGGGATAAAAGAGAGAAAAGCAGAGACAGAGGCAAGGAAAGAGAGAACAAATTTAGGGAACGCGAAGATATGGATAGATGCATGAGCATAGGTCATGAGAGGGACAAGGGAAGAGTCAGAGACCGGGGTTACGATAATGATATGGAATTCATATTATGTGATTATTTATAGTATTATGTGAAGTTGGTTTTGGTACATTTTAAACTAGCCATATTTCTATGCTTTTGGTAGTTTATTTTATCATCGATAGATTTGTTGAGGAACATAGCTAGATCTATTAATCTTTTGATTTTATTATCTGCCTTGGTTGTTCATGGGATTGATGTATGTACAAAAAGACTATTTCAAAAAATTTATTAAAAGTGTTGCCTTTTGCTTTTATAAGTGTTACATAATGAATATTTGGTATTGCAATATATTATAATACACTGTTGCCAATGTCAATATTGATGTTGCATTTTACAAATTTAGTGTTGCTAAAGGCTTTCAATTTAGTGTTGCATTATAGCATAAAAGTGTTGCATAAGGTCAGTTGGGCCCCACTACTGACGTGGCACTGTTGGGCCCCACTGCTGACGTGGTAAAATGGGCTCACTACTGACGTGGCACTGGTGGGACCCATTGCTGACGTGGCAAAACGGACCCAATGGCTGACGTGGCATGTGGGCCCCACTACTAACGTGGCACTGTTGGGCCTCACTGCNCCCTTTTGCTTTTATAAGTGTTACATAATGAATATTTGGTATTGCAATATATTATAATACACTGTTGCCAATGTCAATATTGATGTTGCATTTTACAAATTTAGTGTTGCTAAAGGCTTTCAATTTAGTGTTGCATTATAGCATAAAAGTGTTGCATAAGGTCAGTTGGGCCCCACTACTGACGTGGCACTGTTGGGCCCCACTGCTGACGTGGCAAAATGGGCTCACTACTGACGTGGCACTGGTGGGACCCATTGCTGACGTGGCAAAATGGACCCAATGGCTGACGTGGCATGTGGGCCCCACTACTAACGTGGCACTGTTGGGCCTCACTGCTGACATGGCACTGTTGGGCCCCACTACTGACCTGGCCCAGATTTGTTTCAGCTTCACATTTAAAGTAACACTAAATTTTGTTGCATTTATACCATGGTGGTGTTGCTTTATGACTAATATGCAATACTTTTAGCGGTGTTGCATTACACAACAAAAGCGTTGCATTATAGGTCAAAGGCAATGGCCGCAGATGCAACACTCAAAAAGTGTTGCCTTTTTCGATTTCAGGCCTAAGGCAACACCATTTGGCACATAAGACAACATCAGAGAGCATTGCATATGAGCACTTATGGTGTAGTGAATATAAGGCCCAACCAGATGATGGGCTAAAAGGTTTGTTTATTTCCTCTATAAATACAACTCTTTCTCTAGGAGTTAACCTAATACAGTTTTAGGAAAATCCTAGCCGCATAGAGAGAGAGAGAGAGAGGTTGAGAGAAACAGATTGGGTTGTAATACATCCTTCCTCCTTCGAAGATCAAGTGTTCATGTGGATATCGTTAGAGCGTAGATCGCGTGTTGCGGGTTACGTGGTGATCATACGAGTTTTGGACCTCCATTAATCTTCCATTGATGAATTGTTAAAGATTTTTAAGGTATTTGTTCTTAATCTCTGAATTAAATCTTTTATTTTCGTATGGATCCTGGGAGGTTTTTGATTTATATTACGTTTTGTATTTAATTATCTTAGTTTTCCGCTACGTTTGTGCCTCGAAACCTTTCACGATGTTCATTTCCATCTTTCTGCACATAACATTTGGCTTCAGATACATGAAAGTACTTGAGTGTTGCTTTATTTCCAGCTATTAATTTATAGGGAGTTTTCATATGATCTTTATTGATTAGAGTTCGATTCTGAGTATAACATGCTGTATTTACTGCTTCAGCCCAGAAGTAGATAGGTAACCTTGATTCACTTAACATTGTTCTTACAGCTTCAATCAGGGTTCGATTCTTCCTTTCTACAACTCCATTCTGTTGCGGAGTTCTTGGTGCTGAGTATTGTCTTGTTATTCCTTTGTCTGAGCAAAAGTTATTTAGAACTCCATTCTTGTATTCTGTTCCATTGTCTTATCTGATTTCCTGGACAACTAGCTTTGAATCTAACTCAATTAGCGTTACATGATCAATCACCAATTGTGAGTTTCATCCTTAGAGTTCAAGAATAAAATCCACGTGTATTTTATGAAGTCATCTACAATCACTAAGGCATATCTTTTCCTTGCCATAGACATAATATTAACTGGACCAAATATATCCATGTGTAAGAGTTGAAGTGGTTTAGTAATGTTTTTAGAGTCTGTGCCTCTGTGACTTGCTTTCTTTGACTTTCCTTTCTGACATGCCTCACACAATCCTTCTTGTGTAAATTCCATCAGAGGCAGTCCTATCACCAAATCCCTCTTTGTTTTCCCAGTTCCACAAGTAGAAGGGGTGTTGAATACTTGTGAGCTTTTTGTGCCTAATTAAAATCTACTCAGTATGACTTAAAGACTTGAATACAGAAGAAAGATTAAACACAAAGATATAAATGAAAACTGTTTATATTATTGATGTGTAAATACAAACTCTCCTAAGGTGTACATAAACCGTAGCAGCTTCTCTTTGTTTCTCACAACAACTCTCTCTATCTCTATGCACTCATAAAACTTTATTTTTCTTCGACACATTCAATTAGGTTACATAGGGTGTTTATATAGAGATTTGCCTATTAACTAATAACAAAAAATAAATTTACAATAGGAATATAATTCCTAATCATTAGCTGACAGTTTCTTTCTACAATTCTCCTTTCTTACCATAGAATATCTGTAATATCTTTGGCTTTATCTTCAAAGACTTCCCTTTTCTGTAATCATCTTCCAAATTCAGCTTTGACTTCATAGACTCTGAAATCTTCAGACTCTGCCAGACTATAGACTTTGATAGACTATAGACTCTGATCATTTGCAGACTTTGACAGATTGTAGACTCCGATAATCTATAGACTCTGATCACCTTCCAAACTCTGATCTTCATCTAGACTATGGTATCACTTTCTACAGAAAATCTTCTAAGTATAAGAATGTTGACTAACTAGACTCTAATTATAAAATTTCAGAGAGTAGAAAGACTTATTACAAATAAGCTATGCTAAATCATGTTCTAGTATTTTGTACATCATCAAATGAATATATTCCTGACAATCTCCCNCTGACATGGCACTGTTGGGCCCCACTACTGACCTGGCCCAGATTTGTTTCAGCTTCACATTTAAAGTAACACTAAATTTTGTTGCATTTATACCATGGTGGTGTTGCTTTATGACTAATATGCAATACTTTTAGCGGTGTTGCATTACACAATAAAAGCGTTGCATTATAGGTCAAAGGCAATGGCCGCAGATGCAACACTCAAAAAGTGTTGCCTTTTTCGATTTCAGGCCTAAGGCAACACCATTTGGCACATAAGACAACATCAGAGAGCATTGCATATGAGCACTTATGGTGTAGTGAATATAAGGCCCAACCAGATGATGGGCTAAAAGGTTTGTTTATTTCCTCTATAAATACAACTCTTTCTCTAGGAGTTAACCTAATACAGTTTTAGGAAAATCCTAGCCGCATAGAGAGAGAGAGAGAGAGGTTGAGAGAAACAGATTGGGTTGTAATACATCCTTCCTCCTTCGAAGATCAAGTGTTCATGTGGATATCGTTAGAGCGTAGATCGCGTGTTGCGGGTTACGTGGTGATCGTACGAGTTTTGGACCTCCATTAATCTTCCATTGATGAATTGTTAAAGATTTTTAAGGTATTTGTTCTTAATCTCTGAATTAAATCTTTTATTTTCGTATGGATCCTGAGAGGTTTTTGATTTATATTACGTTTTGTATTTAATTATCTTAGTTTTCCGCTACGTTTGTGCCTCGAAACCTTTCACGATGTTCATTTCCATCTTTCTGCACATAACATTTGGCTTCAGATACATGAAAGTACTTGAGTGTTGCTTTATTTCCAGCTATTAATTTATAGGGAGTTTTCATATGATCTTTATTGATTAGAGTTCGATTCTGAGTATAACATGCTGTATTTACTGCTTCAGCCCAGAAGTAGATAGGTAACCTTGATTCACTTAACATTGTTCTTACAGCTTCAATCAGGGTTCGATTCTTCCTTTCTACAACTCCATTCTGTTGCGGAGTTCTTGGTGCTGAGTATTGTCTTGTTATTCCTTTGTCTGAGCAAAAGTTATTTAGAACTCCATTCTTGTATTCTGTTCCATTGTCTTATCTGATTTCCTGGACAACTAGCTTTGAATCTAACTCAATTAGCGTTACATGATCAATCACCAATTGTGAGTTTCATCCTTAGAGTTCAAGAATAAAATCCACGTGTATTTTATGAAGTCATCTACAATCACTAAGGCATATCTTTTCCTTGCCATAGACATAATATTAACTGGACCAAATATATCCATGTGTAAGAGTTGAAGTGGTTTAGTAATGTTTTTAGAGTCTGTGCCTCTGTGACTTGCTTTCTTTGACTTTCCTTTCTGACATGCCTCACACAATCCTTCTTGTGTAAATTCCATCAGAGGCAGTCCTATCACCAAATCCCTCTTTGTTTTCCCAGTTCCACAAGTAGAAGGGGTGTTGAATACTTGTGAGCTTTTTGTGCCTAATTAAAATCTACTCAGTATGACTTAAAGACTTGAATACAGAAGAAAGATTAAACACAAAGATATAAATGAAAACTGTTTATATTATTGATGTGTAAATACAAACTCTCCTAAGGTGTACATAAACCGTAGCAGCTTCTCTTTGTTTCTCACAACAACTCTCTCTATCTCTATGCACTCATAAAACTTTATTTTTCTTCGACACATTCAATTAGGTTACATAGGGTGTTTATATAGAGATTTGCCTATTAACTAATAACAAAAAATAAATTTACAATAGGAATATAATTCCTAATCATTAGCTGACAGTTTCTTTCTACAATTCTCCTTTCTTACCATAGAATATCTGTAATATCTTTGGCTTTATCTTCAAAGACTTCCCTTTTCTGTAATCATCTTCCAAATTCAGCTTTGACTTCATAGACTCTGAAATCTTCAGACTCTGCCAGACTATAGACTTTGATAGACTATAGACTCTGATCATTTGCAGACTTTGACAGATTGTAGACTCCGATAATCTATAGACTCTGATCACCTTCCAAACTCTGATCTTCATCTAGACTATGGTATCACTTTCTACAGAAAATCTTCTAAGTATAAGAATGTTGACTAACTAGACTCTAATTATAAAATTTCAGAGAGTAGAAAGACTTATTACAAATAAGCTATGCTAAATCATGTTCTAGTATTTTGTACATCATCAAATGAATATATTCCTGACAATCTCCCCTGTCTATACTTTATAAAAAAGTAAGCATAAATCAAGGTTTGATGATGTCAAAACTAAAGAATGAAACAATTAATCTAGAACAAAAAATATGTATAAGGAAAAAGAATTACTTCTTAATTAATCTTCTCAAAGGATGGATTATTCTTCAAAAATGAATTCAGCATATTTTCCTCCACAACAGCAAGAGCTTTACCAATATAATTTTTTAATTTAACAATGCAACACTAAAGGTAGTGTTGTTGGAATTAGTTTGGTACATTGGTTATCATTAAATTCAAAACACCATTATATGTTGATATATATAATATTTTTGCAAACATTTCATATAAACCACCTGCTTCCAAATTAAAAACAAGACCATTGGAAATAAAATACCATCTAAATCTATGAATGGCATTCCACCCACTCACAAATCCACAAACACTCATAATTCCACAAACACCACAAAATAAATACTGAGGACATTGACGATACTTGACCATATATTCATCATTCACATTCAAGATCATCAACTACGCTTAGAGATCACAAGTCAACCAAGCAATTCATCCCAACAACACAAAATAAATTCCAAATTTACAAACACTTAAACTAAAGAAATAGAAATTTCCACTTCACTAACAGTTCAAAAGAAGCTACTCCCAAACCTAACATGCATGACGCTTCATAAAATATTTTGCAAAATCAATCTTGATTTCGTTAATTTTATCTTCAGTATAGACCAACTTTCCCCTACGCATCCACTGAAATGAATCAAAAATTTTGTAAGTCATGTGCTTTACTAATAAAATAAATTATCCAAGAAAAGAAGAGTAGTGTGAAATTTGATTACGCTAAGAAAATAAATCAGAACCAAATTTTCCGAAGTCAGAACCCAAAAAAATGAGAGAATTAAGAGGGAAGTGGATGTCAATTAAAAATATGCCTATTTGGAGTAATGTAATGATCCCATTGGCACATAATTAAAGCCTACTAAAAGTAATTCCTACACTAAATACTATCAACCAATAATAAAAAAGATTGATATCAATTATATTTAGCAAATGTTGCTCTAAACTGTTCTTTAAACTGAAGTTAAAACACATAAATGTCTAAGCAATAAACATGTTATTGCCTTCTAATTTATAATTTTTTTCAACTTAAATATTGTTTTAATAAACTTAGATAGATGATTACTATTGACAAAAGAAAAAAAAGTGAAATTCTCACCATAGCTACAAACTCAAGCACTTTGTCATGAACGATTTCCTTTATGTACCTCGTCACGAAGAAGCCATAGTTCTTAGTCCATGTATTCATCGGAACTCCCTAGAATATCAAATAAAAATTTAATTACACATTTGTATAGATGAATTAAATAAAATATGTTGAGAATAAATTAATACCACCATGTTCTTCCATAATACTTTCTTCCTGAAAACCTTTTTCAAATCCTCCTTATATAACGAAATGGCACTGTAACCAAAAAAATATTATCAATCACAAAAGGAATACAACTTGGCCTTCAACTTATTCTAGCTAAACAATTCAGAAATATAAAATTTCACCATTATATCAATCATACCACAAGTCGTTATATTCTTACGACATGTTATCTTGGTCATTACCATTTCATTAACTACTTAATCTATTAAACTTATGTAGGTCCATAGCTCATAAAGAGAGTCAAATATAATTTTAATGATCAATAATACTTATTACTCGTGTGGTACTAATTACAAATTCTCGAGGGGATATGAGAATCAAAACTAAGTCTTTTTTTAACATTATGGATATGCTAATTAACACCAAACTATCCCCTATTACTATTTTTCAACTCCTTTATCATTTCAATAATCTAAAGTTTAAAACTTTAATAATATATACTAACACTTGACATATGTATATACAAATCATGAAAACAAAAAAAATCTTATTCTTGCATTAATAATTTATATCCTAAATAATCATATAACACTAGAACAAAATCAACTATTACTAAATCTATTTAATCAAAGGAGTTTACAAGTGAAGAGTAAATAGACAAATTTTAAAATCGGAACTCACTTGTCAACGACCTCTACCCATTCCCCTTTGCAATTCGGCGTTTAAGAGGGTCCATGTGGTAGACTATCTCTGTCTCAGGATTGGCAACAGTTAATGTCCAGTGGTTCATACAAAAGCATGACCAAGTGCAAGTTTAAAATGAAAGCATAAAGTAAAATCTATTCTTTAGTTTAAAATTTTATATATTAACAAATTTTTAACTATAACTTCAATAAATCAATTCTGATAATGACTTGTTAGCAGGTGACAGTGTAAAATACTCACACATCATTGTAAGGCATGCGTAAGTATTGCCCTTTCCTAGCATCTTTAAATCGTCCAACGAGTGTACTGGACCTTTGCGCTACATTACCACATCTAAGGGCACCAATCATGCCCGGATCTATGAAGGCTATCATGTTTCCCATCTTATACTTTTTCACATATACATACATACAAGAAGCTGAATATAAATTTACACAATAGTGAGCACATATTCTAATTTTAACTCAATAACTATTTATGGAAAAAATAGAAAAAATTAACTTACTGAATAAAAAGGCATATGATAGACCTAGGGGTGGCAATTTCGGGTTTCGGGTCGGGTTGATAGACTCAAGTTAGAATTTCAACTAAACCCGAACCTGATCTAAAATTTTATTGGGTCAGAATACTTAACTCAAACCTGACCCTAATTACCCATGAGTAACCCGTACCCAACCTGAAATAATTATAATTTATTAATAGATATAAATCATAAATAATAAATTAATAAAAATTAATTATTTTTATTATAAAAAATATCTTTAATAATATTTAGATAAAATATAAATACTTAAATAATAAATTAATATATAAATAATATTAACTATATTTAATTTATATTATATATATAATTTCGGGTCATTTTGGGTGAGTTTTGGGTAACTCGAATATTTCGGATCACTTTAGGGTCAACCCGAAATTGATCCGAACACGAAAAACTCCAACCCGAATTCTTATTTTCGGGTCGGTCTCGACTCCGGTAGTCGGATCGGGTCCAAAATTCTCACCCCTAGATAGACCCTACCATTGAACCTCCAGCGCACACTGCATGTATATCTGATAAGAACATGATTTTCTCTTTTGTAAAGCCAAATGCTTCTTTTCTTAGCTCAAAAGAAATTGTTCGGCCTTCACTCAATGGATTCATTGCCCACCTCCACAAACGATTCAATGTAGACGAATATCAACCACCCAAATCAACAACAAGCTATTGTTCACCGTCATCAATTAATTTAAATGTCTTTTTTTGATTTCTTGACATGACCTTTCTTGCCTCTCTAAAATACAGAAAAAAATGCTCGTCAAAATAGTTAAAACAAACATATTAAATATGTAAACTTAAATTCAACAAGTTTCACTATACAATGCTTTCTAACCTTTGGAGTAGGTAAAACTTGAGTATCATTATTGTTTCCCGCCACTATCAAGTCTCTCGGCCATGCAATAAAAGTTTCTATGCCTTTTAGCACAATAATAATTTCATCATCGATAGGGAAATGAATCTTTGCATCACTTTGAATGACTTTAGTGATTGGCACCCTTGCATTCTCTTCCGCAAACCATACCCAATGAATAGCCTGCTCAAGTCCTTAAACAACAACGACTTCATCAATCTTTGCATAAACAACAATATTGCTCACTGATCCAACCGCCAATTGGTATACAGAACTACCAGAATCAAGAAGTACGTTCCCTTCCTCATGCTTATTATTTTTTACAGCCTCATTAGCTTCCTCACCAACCACCTTAATATTATTTTCAAAAACATCCTCAAAATCCTCAACGTCAACAAGTTTCACACTCGTTTTCTCTTCAAGAACAACTCGTTCGTCTTCAACACATAACACCTTACTTGCAGTTTCAGGTATATGAAAATCATTTACCACCACACCCTTAGATTGAGTGTAGTTTGATTACTGGGAAGTAGCGTTCAGACTAGCATTATGTTCTACATTATTTTTTAATAATTCTGGCTTGTGTTTTTCCATTTCAGCAGCCCAAAAATATCTATCTCACTAATAGTCATTGGAGTCTCCTCTGCCATAAACTCTTGAATTCCCTCACATATCTTTTCAACCATTGTCTTTGCTTTCTTTTGTCTTGGTAGATCAAAGTAAATGGACTGCCTCACGTATTTTCCTTGGTCACAGACTCTTCCTCGTGCTCAGGCTTACCAAGCACATTCGTTAACACATCATAAACACCTTCAACCATCACTTTTCATTCCTTAACCTCCTACATCATCTTCTCCTAAAATATAATCACAAAATGAAAGTAGTTAGTAATTTAAGAGTAAACTGGAGGACATACACTTGTATTAAATTAAAAATTTACTAATAATCGAGTCAAAAAAAGGTTCAAAGTATGAGCTTATGAATATTTAGAATTAAGGCCTCATTCGATAATAAGTGAACCATTCAAACTGCTTTGGACGAGTGATGTAGTGAATTTTATATCTTTTCTTATTTTTAATTGTTTGTTATTATATTATACTATTATTATTAACCTTTTACAAAAATAATCAATATGTTATTAGTTGCTTGATATCAAATATAGTTCATATTTAACAAATGAACCCTAAATATAAATCAATAACTTGCAATTTTCTTAACTTTTTTTACAACTACTTCACTCAAAAAATTGTCATCTTTGTCCATCCTAGCTAGGACCGAGGTCATAAATCGATTTACCTCCTCTGTTTCTGGATGAGATTTAGACTTCATTCACATATAGGGGATCACCTTACCAATAATATAAATATGCTTAAAAAACAATATTAATACATAAATAAGCATGTTATTTTATTTATCACTAACTCATTCATTCTCGAGGTTTGCATAACCTTTTCAAGACATGCGATCTGTATATACACTCAACAATCGTCTTTGTTGTTGTTCATCGTGAATTTTCTTCATAAAAAGTACCAATGAGGTTATAACATCACTACTAAGTAATTATTGTACATAAATGAAGATAATTAGAAACATACTAGAAACACATCTGATATGTGATCAGCAACAAATATGTCCAAGTCTGACTTTTCTATGAAAGAATAATCTACAGCAGGATGCACCAATATTTCAGGTTGAGCCAGTTAAGAAAGAATCTAATTTTTGGTCAGTCGACATTTAAACTCCCTCCACTTTTGACTTGCTAAATTTAAAACTATCTTCTTGGATGACGCAGGTACAACAAAAGCCATCTATATACATAACCAACAAAAGTAACATTAAAAAAGGCAAGTAACTGAAAGACCAAATATTAAAAAATAAATAGACCCGTGTATTAAATGTTTTTACCTGCACACAGTCCTAAATCTTTGTCTTTGTGTATTTAAGTACATCTTTCCAANGCATATGATAGAAAAAATGTTTTTACCTGCACACAGTCCTAAATCTTTGTCTTTGTGTATTTAAGTACATCTTTCCAAGTATCGTGCCAGATTGGAGGTTTGGTTCTTGCTAAAACTCGAATATATGATTGCATTTCCGTGCTTGAATTACCAAACAGCTCTTCTTTTCGGTTGAAAGACACCAGAAGCCTGATGCCCATGGTCCTGCATCTAATAATTCAGTGCATTGTCACACAACCGCACTTCAATAGTTTCAGTCCTTCAATATTAATCGTGGAAACAGGTTTTTTCCATTTCTTTTTCGTGGTCAATTGTTTTTGTAAGTTTTTTCAAATATCGACTTTTTCTTCTTAGATTTTCTTCACTTGATGTAATGATCAGAATCTCGTTACTCGTGAGCTTTGTTTTTCTTAAAGCCTTAATCACATTCATTGTGGTTGGATGGGATGAAGATCAGATGGTCTTCTTCGATATTTTTTTATTCTTTGAACTACCCATTATTTATACAATACAAAAATAAGAATAAGTACAATAACTTCATATCAATAAAACCAACATATTAAAAACATTAAAGAGCATATCAGAAACACTTATTGAGAAACAACAATTAAAATAAACACAAACATATTAATCTACATTTATCATTAGTACATTCCCTAATCAGTGTCTCCGCTTTAGCACGATTAAAAGACTGAGAATTTATTCCATAATCCGTAACGCAACTAGACAAACCTTCAAATTCATCTCTTTAAACAAACCACTCACATACCTATGAATAAATAACCTAGGATCAACAATATTATGCATAAAAGAATACAATTTAAATCCCAAAACCCTACAAACCTCAAAAAACTCAACACCCAATTCATAAACATTAAACCCAACTCAATCGAAACCCGAAAAAGAAAAATTGAAACCTTAATCAACAAACACACAAGATACAAACATAATTTCTATTGGGTTTCGAGAATGTTAATGCAGCGGAATTAACGTAAAAAAATAAGAAAAAAATGAAACTCAATCGCAGGATCCATGTATAACGTATGAATGATTATGGTAAATGAAGTCTGTACCTTAAAAGCTTTCGAATTACTGTTTAATGGGAGGTCTTGCTTAACAAATCACAGCAGTCCTTTCTTCAAGAACCGTTCTATAACGGTATCCACACGAACGTCGATTCGTCTAAAGATCAGCGGAGATGGTACTAGCCAAGAACAACCCCGATTTATCTCTTCTCTCTCTCACTTGCTAGCCTCTCTTAGTTCTAGAGCTGCTAGGGTTCTACTAATAAAAATGAACTGCAAAGTGTGAGGCTCCTAAACACATCATTATGTATTTATATGAGCTTGAGATAATGGGTCTAACCCTAATCCATGTGGGTTCTAAAACCCATTCTGATTTTGGGTTATTATTATTATTATTGTTAAATTCGAATTCTAATATAATTAATCAAGTCCCACTTAATTAATTCAATAATTAAATTTGAACTAAAAATAAAATATTTAAATTTACAATTTAAATAAAGCTCCGTTTAGACTTTCTTTTTGTGTGACCGTTTATGTTATTATTACATTGGCAATAATTTTATTATCTAATAATAAAATTATAAACAATGAGCGGCATCTAGTAATACATCATTGTTACCCAAGTAACAATAATAATTGGTGATTCAATTAAACCTTTCGTGAATAATGTGCCATGTAATATAATCCCTTTAACCTTATATTATAGATCAAACTCGAGGCATGTATAGTGTCATCCTCTTCAACGTTTAATCTTGGTTTCCTTGATCAATGAGTAGACTATTTAAACAAATCAATATTTGAGCATGACCATGCATTTCATAGTCTCACTCAATCAAGAGGCCAATAATATCACTCCTAAATCAGAGGGTTAAATCTTATATCTATCATTCATATTTCTCATACGATTCATAAGATACCCAATGTCAACCTTTATCATTACCCGGTTAAAGGTAACTTTGAGTGGAGTCAAAGTATATTAATTCTCGTATAGAAGTATAATGATTTCAAGTCAGAGGATCATTATATTATTATCACAGTGAGAATTTCTTATGATACTTATTAACATGTAGAATCTCATGACTAGTCTTTTCAGTGTCATGCATTGAGACATGAACTTATGTTCTTGACTTTAGTATCACCATACCAATGGCCAATGAGATGTGGTCATCTATCAACAAACATACTAGTCTTATTGCATTATTATTGTCCTTAAATAATAATAATAATACTCGACTAGGGAATTTTAGGAATAAAATACTATTCATATAATCTCATTTTTAAGTCACATACTTAAAGATATATATTACGTATTAATATTCCAAGGACATTTATTATTCTTTCAATTTATAATGCAGTAAATAAAGACATAATAAAGTTTAATTAAATAATCAAATAAAACACAATCCTTAATTATTTTTAATAAAACATAAAAATATTGTCTCTAGGACAACAATACTAATAATTTTTTCATATAAGCAAACACAATAATCAAAATAAATTATATAACCAATAACAAAAGGCAGCAAACATATCTTTTTCATATTATTTATAAATTTCATATGTATTATATACACGCACATAAATAAAAATCAAAATAACCCCAAATAACACCTAAAAACATATTAAGGTTTTATAAAAATCGAAAAACCCTCAAATAAACCCTTAAAATGTATGAGGGTTTCATTATTAAACCCTAAAAATATATGAGGGCTTGAGAGTTTCATTTGATTCTCAAATCAAGTACTATACTTGAACACAAAATATACGAGGGTTTCATATGATTCCGAAATCAAATACTATATAGAAATGTACTAGATGTGTACCGCTGTTGATTCAAAACCGGGAGCTTGCACTACAAGAAAAACAGCATCAGACAACACTGATCAGACAACGCTCGATCAAAAAAGCATTGCCCAGAATTAACATACAATGGTTTATTTTTGCCATCGAAAAACCATGGTCTAATCCAGGCTTAATACAATGGTTTTCAGAACCGTTGTGAAAAAATACTCAAAATTGTGGAGGTTACGCAACTGTTTCTAAAGACTATTGTGTTATTATAATTCATACATCGGAAAACATAACCGTTGTAAAATATTATACAACTGGTTTACAAAAATATTGTTTTATTAGAATTCATACAACAGGTCAAATAACTGTTGTTAAATGATGCACAACTGTTTTATTATACTATTATCTTATTAGAATTCACACAAGTGTTTTTGATATCATTGTTCGTTAATATGTCATACAACAGTTTTTAAAATGAAAAAACACTTGTATAATGAGCTAGATTTTTTTTAAATTAAAAAAAAATGATTTCTTTATGAATTTTGATTTTTGTACCCTATAACTTGAAATATATATTTATAATAAAGATATATATATATTTGTCAATACTAACTACCTATTTTTGTAGTTCGAACATGATAATGTGTATACCTTTTATGTTACGAGTTATGGGGTAGACAATCACTTGGTGGTAAATCTACAATTATGTCATTATTAAAATGAAAATTAATTTTTTCGATGATCCGACCGTACGGATGTTAAGATCAATATGTATTAGTCATGTATAAAAAAAATTAATATATTTTAAATTTGTTTTGTATGTTTTTTTAACAAAACTAGTCAAAATAGTAAATAAACAATTTTCGTCTTATTGTAAAAATGTATTTTTTGTCTTGTAGTGTCAAACAGACAACGTTTTTTTGAGCAGTTGTGTTGTACGAGTTAAAAAAACACATCGAATTTTCAACGTAAGACCGTTGTAGAATAAAATATTGTATGAAATAAAACGAGACAATGCTTCTAAAAAAANAAAATATTGTATGAAATAAAACGAGACAATGCTTCTAAAAAAACCATTGTATTAATTTAATTAAGACAACAGTTTTTAAAA
>QRFB01004462.1:7803-39221 GCA_008931105.1 Oenanthe javanica
GGATACAAGTCATCAACGGATAAAAGCAATCAATGGATAAGAGATCATCAATGGATGGGGAGTCGATGGATAACTCAATTATCCATCGATACATCAACTGATTAATGGATATCCTATCCATCGATGGATAAGCAAAGGAGAATCAACTGATAAGCTTTACATCATTTATCAGTTGATTAAGGTTTCCCAACATAGCTAAAGACAAAAGGAATGGGAACTTTGCAGAGACTGAATCAATGGAAGACAGTCCTGTCAGGATTGTGAAGACTTTCAAGGCAACACAGTCTTCAAGGAATGCATCAAGACAAAGATACTTTCAGGACTAGACAGGTCCAAAGAAGACTGTGCAAGTAGCTAATTTCTATTTTCATGTAAACATTATAAGTTGTAATTTTATAATGTTATCTGTCGATAGGAATTAGAAGTGAAGAAAACTACTATATAAGTAGTTAGTAGTTCATGTAGCAAAGTGTGTGTGTGGGAAAAATACAGTGTGAAAAAGTAGAAGGCAAAAACACTTTGTAAGCAGCTTGGTAATTTTTACCAAGATCAAGTGAAAGCAAAACCATACCAGTGGAAACCAATCCACTAGTAATTTTAATATTGTGTGTTCTGTTTTCAATACTTTAATTTTTGCATTCTTAGTTCAATCAGTTTTATACATATATACCTTCAAACACTCTAGTTGAACAAACTTGAATCCGCAAGAATTTAGATAATTCTTAAGTTTGTATTCAACCCCCCCTCTCCAAACTTGGTGTACTTAAGGGAAAATAACAACTAAAAATTCTGCTTTTGAGGAATTTGAGAAACTAATCAAAGTACTTGAGAACAAGCTGGACACAAGGCTTATAGGTATAAGAAGTGATCGAGGTGGTGAATTCAAGAAAGATTTTGTCACTTACTGTGAAGAAATGGGAATCACTCTTGAATTCTCTACACCTAGAACTCCACAACAGAATGGAGTAGTGGAAAGAAAGAATAGATCTTTGGAGGAAACTGCTAGAACTTTATTGCAGGAAAGCAAGCTGCCAAGAAGCTTTTGGGCAGAAGCGGTGAACACAGCCTGCTATGTTCTTAACAGAGTGGTGATCAGGCCTATTCTTGAGAAAACTCCATACGAGCTGTTGAGCAACAAAAATCCTAACATTAGTTACTTCAAGGTGTTTGGCTCAAAGTGTTTTGTCCTCAAGAAAATCGACATGGATGGTAAATTCGATGCTAAATCTTATGAGGCAATTTTTCTTGGTTATTCTTTAACTAGTAGAGCTTATAGAGTCTTTAATTTAAAGAAACGCATTGTTGAGGAGTCTATTGATGTTATATTTCATGAACCTAACAATGATCTGTCAAGAGATGAGGAAGATGATGCAGGTGATGATAATGGAAGCAATAAAGCTACTGCTGGAAGTACTAAAGCTACTGCAATATCAGGTAGTCAGCAAGCTGACAAGACACAAGAGCAAGCTGCTACAACATCTACGGTTCAACAGACAGACAGTCATCAAGCTGGAACATCAAATCAGCCAACTGACACCGCAATCTCAGTAGATGATACTATTGAATAGATGTTTAAACTCAATCTAGGAGGGTCACAAACTCCTATAGCAAGGAAAACAACTTCTGCTAGAACTGTTCATGAAGAGATATACCAACACTCTCTTCCCAAAGCTACAAGAACTGTGAAGAATCATCCACCAACACAAATCATTGGTGATGCTTCTGAGGGTGTCAAGACTAGAAGAGGGAAAGCAAACTTCTGTGCTTTTGCAGCTTTCCTAGCTCAAGAGGAACCCAAAAATGTTCAAGAGGCTTTAGAAGATGAAAATTGGATCATGGCAATGCAAGAGGAGCTGAATCAATTCAAAAGATGTGATATGTGAGAACTTGTGGAAAAGCCTAAAGATGTCTCAATCATTGGTACTAAATGGGTCTTCAAGAACAAAGCTGATGAATTTGGTACAGTTACAAGGAACAAGGCACGGCTAGTTGCACAAGGCTACAATCAACAAGAAGGAATTGATTTTGATCAAACTTATGCACCTGTTGCAAGGCTGGAGTCTATAAGAATGCTACTTTCATTTGCATGTTACAAGAAATTCAAGCTTCATCAAATGGATGTCAAAAGTGCATTTCTTAATGGCTATCTCAAAGAAGAAGTTTATGTCAAGCAACCTCCGGGCTTCGAGCATGAAAAGTTTCCAAATCATGTCTACAAACTAAAGAAGGCATTGTATGGACTAAGGCAAGCTCCTAGGTCTTGGTATGAACGATTAAGTGAATTTCTACTTAAAAATGGCTTTATTCGAGGTAAAATTGATCCAACCTTATTTCTTAAATTTGATGGTAAGGATATTCTTGTTGTTCAAATTTATGTGGATGATATTGTTTTTGGATCAACTAATGATGCCATGTGTGAGTGGTTTTCAAAGTGTATGCACAGTGAGTTTGACATGAGCATGATGGGTGAACTCAATTACTTTTTGGGTCTTCAAGTCAAACAAACAAAAGATGGAATCTTTGTGCATCAATCCAAATACATCAAGAATCTACTCAAGAGATTTGGATTTGAAACTGTCAAGGCGAAATCAACACCAATGAGTCAAGCTAGCAAGCTGACAACAGATGAAAAAGGTGTAGATGTTGATATTCGTAAGTATAGAGGTATGATTGGTAGTTTACTGTATCTTACTGCTTCTAGACCTTATACAATGTATGCAGTTTGTGTATGTGCTAGATTTCAATGCAAGCCTAAAGAGTCTCATTATAATGCTGTTAAGAGAATCTTTAAGTATTTAAGTGGTACTATCAATTTGGCTTTATTTTANCCAAGCAACCTCCGGGCTTCGAGCATGAAAATTATCCAAACCATGTCTACAAACTAAAGAAGGCATTGTATGGACTAAGACAAGCACCTAGGTCTTGGTATGAACGGTTAAGTGAATTTCTACTTAAAAATGGCTTTATTCGAGGTAAAATTGATCCAACTTTATTNGGCAGCTGGCAGTTGTTGCTCTCAAATGTTGTGGATGATACAAACACTTAGGGATTTTGGAATAAAATGTGGAAGGATTCCAATATATTGTGACAATACAAGTGCTATCAACATTTCAGAAAATCCTATCAATCACTCAAGAACAAAGCATATCGATGTGAGACATCATTTCTTGAGAGACAATGTGGCAAAAAGGAAGATTAAGATGATTTTTGTACCTACAGAGTATCAGCTACCTAATATCTTTACAAAGCCATTGGCAGAAGAAAGATTTTCTATTATTAGAAGGGAACTTGGCATGTGTAACATTTAGTCAGCAAGCTGACACCAGGTTTTTCTAAATCTCAGCTTACTGATTGAATAAGTGCATATATAACTTTATTGATTTAGATTGAACTTATTTTATTTAGTTGTTATGTGTTATGTGCTAAGTTTGGCAGATTCCATTATCTTGTTANTCAATCATTTTTAATTGTTACGTGTTCCGTGAAAAGTTTGGTAGAATCCACTTACTTGTTATCCGTGTATGTCTATTCAGTTTTCTATGCTAGTAATTAGTGCTAATTTCAAATTTTAAACTATTTGTTGTTTTATGATATATAATGCTTATCTGTTTAACATGTTAATTATTTGTTTAATTGATAAATGTGTGGTGTTTATTTAAAATAAAATGTTCAGTGTTTTAAAGGGTGGGATAATATCTAGTATTTCTCCTAAAAATACTCCTTTAAAAATAATAAAAATCGGAATAGTCGAGGTTTTTCATTCCAAACCGTACTCTTTGGTTCCCTATACTATCGCCCAAATCTCCGTGTGCGAGCATTATGGTTTCTATTCAACTGATATTCAATCACCCTTGCTATATCAGTTTTAGTAGTCAAGATCATGAGGCAAACAAAGAAAATGAAAGCATCTGCAAGTCAGGTTAAGGAGAACAAACTAAAGCGAAAACTCGATGAAGATGATGAGTTCATGGAACCCTTGAATATCGATAGTGGTGATGATGTATCTGAATTTACTCGGTTCGATCGTGAGGGCTCGAAGTCAAAGAAAGTCAAAAGATGTTTAAAGTTTGCATCTGAAGATCTGGAAGCAAGGTACCAGTCACTTGATTTGTCAAATCATAAGGTTCTTCTGGGTAGACCTTTGTCTGGTAAGGCTTTCTTTACTTGTGGAGCGGTTCAGTATTTTGCAAACCTAGGGTTTGAGTCTTTTCTTGTTGATATGCCTAAAGACTGCTATGTTGATTATGTACAAGAATTTTATGCGAATCTCATTCATGATAAGTTTGGTAATTTGGTCTCTTTGGTTAAAGAAACTAAGATTACATTGAATGCTGTTGTTTTGAACTTGATTTTAAGAATTGTCAATCCGTTTGATGTGTCTGTGTTTACCAAAAAGGGTCCTATTATGGTGAATGGTTTTGGCCCTTTAGAATAGTTAAACACTGTGAGAGGTTTGAATGAGATTCTTGAGTTCAATTGCCCTACTACCACGAATGTCACACCTATAGCTCATGTTTTGTTCAAAGTTTGTTTAGCAAATGTTTGTCCTAGACTTGGTAGCAGGTCTAATTTCAATTGTCAAGATGTATGTGTTGTTGGTATGCTGTTGGCTGGAAAGAAGTTTGATCTGGCAGATTTGATTCTTAAAAACATGATGGCAGTTTTTGAAGGAAATCAAAACACTGGGTTACCTTATGGGTGTTTGTTGACTCGTGTGTTTGATTGGTATGGTGTAGCTTTTAAGGAGCTAGATAAGTCTGTTGCTAAAGAATTTTTGGATAACAATTAAGAGTTTAACACAGTCTCATCTTAAGATTGAAAAAGATGGCACACTGGTGCAAGTTGAATTTTCTACACCAAATGTGGCTGTTATTGAGCCTTCAGTTGTTGGTTTTGATAAGAGATTTGAGACACTGGCAAAAGAAATAAGAGATGAAAACACTAATCTGAGTGTCGATGTTGGCTGTTTGAGTCAGAAAATTGATTTGTTGATTGAAGAAGTGAAGCTGTTAAAGGAAATTGTGAAGAGCAAGCTTAATGCTGGAGAACATCAAGCTGATAGGACTGGTTCTGTTGGAGTTGTGGATGACAACAACTTAGCTGGACTTGCCAATGCTGCCATGAAGAATCTGGAACAAGCAATTAACAAGATGCAGGGGGTAGATACCAAGAGTCGAGGTGAACAGAGTGTTGATGCAGTAGACAAGTTTGCAGATCTTGAAGATGATGCAGCCCAGGATGAATCCTGATTATTCCTTTTTAATGATTAAGGGGGAGTATTTTAGGAGAATTAGGATGGTTTGGGCTCAGTCTTTGAATTATTTAAGTGTTTTGCTGGTTTAAGTGTTTTTCTTAATATTTCTGAATATTTGGTCCTTGTTTGTTATTTTGGATAATTTTGCTGGTTGCATGCTTGTAAGCATTTTTTATTATGATATGCTATGATTTTAGTTTAAATTTATCTGTTAAATGCTTAACATGTTATATTTGCAATTTTATATCATGTGTTTACAGGATTGCAGGAATTTAGGGGGAGTTGAGATTCTCCTAAATCTATTGGTTTGAGTAATCATAAAAAAGGGGGAGATTGAAACCCTTTTGAATTTTGATGATCACTGTTAGCAAGCTGAAAACTTGATATTGATATAAAATAGCAAGCTGTTATACATGTACTAACATGGTTTTGCAGGTATTAGCTTACTAATATGTTTTATCAGTATAAAATTGTTTAAGTACATTGACAGCAAGCTGAAAGCAGGAAAACAGAGCGTTTCAGCAAGCTGACAGCGTGTTAACAGGTTGTATCAGCAAGCTGGCACTGGGAACGCAGAAACTGTTTGGATATACAAGGAAGTCCGAATTTTTAGGAGATTTTGTAGGATTTTACTTGTACGAGTTTATCTAATATATATATGGTTATATATTATATTAGAGCTCGGTTTTATTTAATTAAATATATTTTATTATTCAAATTAATTTTCCTATTTAATAGGAGTTGGGTTTTGACTAAACTTTATCTTGTATCTAACCAACTCTTATCTAATATTTAAACTTATATTGAGACTGTTTTCAAACGTATATTTTATCTTCTACAACCTCAATATTCGTAGTTTGAATATCACAATTTGAATTAGCCTAATCAAGTTGAACGTTGTAATTCCAACGTTAGTTTGAGTTTGTTAATTCGAATAGTGTATTCATATAAATATATGTGTGTGTATTGCTTATTAGGAGAACCAAGTGAAGGCATACTGATTTGCAAAACATATACACACATTTTCTCAAACTAAAATCGTTTTTAGATAATATCTTGAGCTCTATTATATATATACTTATATATATACGTGTAAATCTTATAGTTTGAGTTGTATCTTTATTCACTTGTATTGTTCAAGGTGTAATTGTTTGTGGCTGGATATTGAGCTTGTGAAATAGGGTTCGGGAATTAAAGAGCTAGAGAATACTGTACTAGGGTAGTATAGTGCTTAGAGAGCTAGAGAGTTCAAAAGAACAAGGGTTTCAGCAAGCTAATATCAGTTGTAAGGGAATATGGGAGGAATATTATTGTAATTTTGTAATCGGTTGTTCATTGATTAATAATATTATCTCTTACCAGTTGGTAGGGGACCAGGACGTAGACCATAGGAGATTAGGGGTCGAACCTGACTAAAAGATTTTGTGTTATTTACTTTTTCTGTACTGCATTGCATATAGCAGCTAGCTGACAGTGTCTATTAATTCAACTTAGCTAGCTGACAGGTTTAATAACTCGGTAAAATTAAAATCGGTCATTGTTAGTCATAACACCTATTCACCCCCCTCTATGTGCATTTTCAATTTTATATATAAATTTGTATATAATGACAATTTTTAATAATTTATTTGATTAAAAATCTTACTCAATTAGAATATCATGCTGATTATATATTGTAAATATTGAATTAAATAATTAAATGATATAATTTTTTAATTTTAGTAAAAAAATATTTTTATAATATAGATATAAGAGAATAAAAGATAGGGAAATTATCAATAATACCTTTCTATTTTTTTCCTTTTTCAATTGATGTCATTTAGTATTTTTGACTTATGAGTGGTACCACCGAAACATATAATTACACCGAATATATCATTCCGTTAATCAAATCATTAACCAAACGTTAATTTTATCAATTTTTATAGAAAATTTCTCAATAGTACCTTTATCTTTTTGATTAATTTCGGGTTTTTGACTTACGGTAATTCCCTTAATGTTTTAGGCTATTTAAACTTATGAGTGATTCCATTTCGGATTTTTAAAACTCGTTAAACAATATGAAATTTTCTTTCTTTTTTTAATAAGTTTTAATAATCACAAACATATTTACATTCTAAATTTTTTATATTTTTCATATTAAAGGATATTTTAATAATTTTGATAATCATATTAGTTTCAAATATTTAATTTAAACCCGAAACTTATTCAAAATCCTAAAAAAATTGATGATTTGAGTTTAATTTTTCAATTTTAGTACTTGATCCAAAGCTACACCCACCCGAAATATAAGCATTAAATTTGATTTTTACAAAATCCAAACCGAACCAACCTAACCCCTTGTCATTTCGATTCATTAATGCCGTGAAAGTTCAAAGAAACATAGTCAGTATGCAGCCTACTAAAGGTTTGGGAACGAGCAAAGTGTTCTGAACCTGTTAGGACCTGCAGAACTGGTACGTTAATCCTAGTCTTTAAGCGTGAAGGAACACTCTATTCGGAGAATTCGAGGTCTCTCATGCTCTTGTTAAATTTTCTTTTGACAAAAAATGAACGAAAAAACATGGAGAAAAAGAGCAGAACATATTATATTACAGATCATCAAAATGTCCTGATTGAAGCACAATGGGATCAACAAAAATTAAGAATAGTGCAGCTTTGCGAATGCAGTTGCACCATTCCTTGGCAAAGCTTTTGCTTCGTAGGGCGCTTGATGAACTATTTCTCGGGTTCCTTCACCAGCTATTGAGTGAGAGGAACACATTCCAGCTCAATCTGGAGTACTCCTCTCTCGACGTTTTGCAGCTTCAAAACAATGTCCTGTTTCACCTTCCCATCTATCAGGTTAATGATGCCGTCACTCACTAGAGTGTTGTCTGCGCTTGACACCCACTTCCCAAGTTGCATTGTGTCTTCAAGTTTAACAAGCTCGGATGCTTTTGCAGCAGTGACTAGTGGTTGAATATCAATCTCGGCTTCTCCCATAAAATCATCATTTGTGAATGTATCCTTATCATATACCAGCTGCATAATAATTGCAGAAATCTATTAGTACATATGATATAATGTCAGAATAAGCTTATAAAAAACATAGATAACCGATAATATCCTAATGTGCAGAATATGTGAATCTGTTTTAACAGCCTACAGGCCCTACACACTTGTATAGAGACTCACTGTATCTAGAAGTCATTTCTTAAATGGTTGAAAATGAACAGTAAACGTTGAAGGCAGATAAGGACACATAAACGGATATTGCATTGTGCATAGCATCTTTCGACACATAAACTGATATGCAGTGCATAATATCTCTCTCCCCCCACCCCCGTAATTGACCCAATTTCAGCTCCATACCACGGGAATATTCAACTGAACAATATCTGGTCTATTACGTAACGGTCCAGTTTCATTACTGGCACGCATCTATGAAATAGTCAAAAATCTAATACTGAGGTACACGCAGTTTTAGTTTTTATCAGTCAGAATATGATCATCGTATCAACATGGATACTGTGTTTATAATCCCAGTATTATTGCTAATACAGGCTTCTGTCAACTGTCCTAATATTTTGATATAAAGACAATAATGTACTTTTAGATCGATTCAGGAGTCTGAAACTTGAATTGATTTAATTGCAAGTTCTAGACAGTTCCTTCTTCCTTGCCACTATAAATTTAGGTTTCAGTGTAAGCCTAAATTAAACAGGCTAGCACTGTTCCCAGGCGAAGGACAAATGGCATAGAGGAGGAACTTGTGGAAAATCACAGGGTGGACTGCTGTAACTCTCCAATTTCTTTTGGTGTATGCGTCTCTGTGATAGTCAAAATGTGTAGAAACGCAACTCCATACCATCACTGTCTAGTTGTACAGTTAAGAAAAAATGGAGTATTGTGTATAATTTGGCTGGAGTGCATACAATAATCCCCTCTGGACAACCTTGCTTCATATAAACAAAGTGGATACAGTTAAAACTGAATTACTCTAATTTGAGAATCGTATCTTACCGCAGATCTTTGAAAGGGAAAGGAAAGACTCAATGGGAGCAAAGTAGGACCTTTTTTTCTAGAGAATCAAACCTTAGGTGGTTAGAGCTTCTCAAGATTAGAAATTTTGTGTCTATTGAGTTAATATTATTTTCAGTTACACAAGTAATAGAACGTCATTATGTAACTATATGGCAGCAATATCACAAATGAAAGGATTCTCAATGAGTCATACACAAGCAAGTCCCATGCGGACACATCCAATCAAGATTCTCGAAAATCTGCTTACATCCTTTCATTCTTCCAAGTGATCACCAATCTAATAAACCTCGACTACGTTTCATTTGTACAGATGAATGATGGGGGATGATATTTGCATAAAAGAATCTAATCAACCAAGCACATCTGAGCAAAGTACACTACATGCTTATCATTGGAATTCTGTGATAATACGTGAAATGATTGTATAAAATAATAACTTGCATAAGAAAAACACCACAGATCATTATGTCATGGTAACATACCAGCTTTAAAGGAGGAACGCTTTCTGGAATTGACAACATTAGCTTTTCATTCCATACTGGGTTCAGATTATTTTTTATGACACGCGTCTTCACTATCTGCAATGTAGACAAGCCGCATTAAGTAAACTACCCTTTATTAGAGCCTTCATTATTTGTAAATGAATATGTAGGTGAACAACAAATTACTTGGTTCCCCAATGAGAGAATGACATAAGGATCACTAGTCACCATATCCCGGACGGCTAGGTTGGTGCCTCTGACAACATTGACCTTTATTAGACCTATAAATTCGACCATGCCTGCCTATAATAGCAACACATTTTAGGCAATTTTATAGAGGTGAAACCTTAACATGCTTATAATATAGCAGAGCTAAACACAAGTGGCGACTATTGACATTTTAATACTGGTTTTTACGATCTTATATATTGGAACTTTTCAGTTCTCAATTACAGCGTACAAGTGCATATCTAAAAGCAGATAAAAAATTTTCAGTTGCTACTCAAATAGTGAAAAAGTGTTTTCATTAAGTTTAGTTATTGATAGAATCCATCTAGATAAATTGTCGTATATGCAGCACATTAATTTTTTGAGAGGTGTTATGTACAACATGTAAGGAGTTATTTTCATCAAAGAATAACATATTACCATTGAATTGCTGATCTTCTTAGTCGACCTTTCAGATCTTCTCCAACTGTTCCGAAACGCCTGTCCAATACCATAGCCCTTGTGACTGCTATTTTTCTCGCCACTTTTAGATGATGGTTTACATGGAAAAGGACAGCACAATGATGCATCAGGTATCATAAACTGTTGCATCTCATATTTCCGCCTGAGTACAGAATAAGGCTATGTAAGTTAGCTATGTTATAACCGTACAATTTTGATTTTGACCATTGTTACCTAATAAAATCAGTGCGTTCCTCTATAGAAGCATCTGGTTTTGGTTTGCTAACGTTGTCTGGAATATAAGCTTCATACTTTGAGTTTACAGCCGTATTGCCACCCAGCTCTTCAAAAGCATCAACTTGCTCATTCGTCCACTCATCTAGCTTTACCGAAAACACCTGTTATATAAAAGCACCAATTACTATCTTGTTTGAAAATACAGTGACACCGATCTGGTTGATACCTGATCTTAGACCAGAGATACAGGCCTTTGCACACACATATCGAGAAGAGAGGAATTACGATTTGTTTTGTTTTTTAGTCCTTTTATTATATTTTATAAGTTTTAGTTGCAAAACTCCTAACTGCGGACTCTGCGACCAATCGACTTTGAGGTTTATTGTATGTAAAAAACAAATTGCTTGCCACCACTATCTAATGTGGTTTAGGTAGACAAAGAACCTCGCTTTTACCCTTTCCAATCGCACGCTATATTCTATACAAAATATCCTCAACAAAGAATATGTTTCCAATAGAGACCCTAATGAGATAAGATACCTACACCTTAGTATTGAGACCCTAGAGAGAGTCTGATTCCTATACATCACTAGAGGTAATAAATTTTCCATGTGAGAATCAGCTAACCATTTGTTCGGTTCTGTGGGATATCAGGTGTAAAAGACTCATAACTTCCATCTACGAGTTTCAGATATCACTCTAACAAAAGCATTTACTTCAAAGAGTTTACTTTCTTACGGTTTAGTACGTGATCTAGCATTTCAAAAGGTACTACACAAGCAGCCAAATGCCAGCTTAAGCCCTTATGCTGTACCTTGTCAACCTTATAACTATCTTTCATAATTTTTTGAACCTTTTTAAAGATAGGAACCAGTAAGTGCATGCATCTGCCAAACAAGGTAAGGACCAAAAGAGCTGCTTAAAATCTAGTTTAACAGAAAGCGACTCTACTTATCAGTAAAGAAATTGTAACAATAACTACAAATCCATCATTAAGTTGAATGTAGGATGACAATGACAAGCTGGACAGGAATGGATATGGGTACTTTACCTTTGAGATATGAACTCCGAGGCTTCTGTGTACTCCAGAACACTTGATACACATAAATGACCCAATATTCAAAGATCTGAAGATCAGAAAGTGAGATGGTCATTACGAGGTAAAAATTTACATCCTGAACAACAAAGAATATATTATAGACTGCAATTAGCGGCCATGATACAAGTTCCCCTGTATATTAAATGGAAAGCAAAAGAGGACACTGTTAAAGTTCCAACTGAGTATCCAAGTACCAAGGATCAAAGAGGGATACTCATTATGAACTAGTTCTGGGCTGTCCTTGAGGTCCGAAAAAAGATTAAATGAAAAAAATTATGCACCTCCTATCTTAAATGGTTTAAATATCAACAGGATGCATTGCTTTTAGCAATTTAAGTTCTTTTCTCTTTTTAATTGCAGGGCAGTGAGAGTAGTGCAATTAATCCTAGTTCGTAGAAGATTCTCACTGATCTTGTTGAAATGTGATTCAATGTCTATAGAATAAAGAATAATAAAAATAAAAGTAAAGATTATCTGATTGTAGAATCAACCAGCAGTCTGAAGAACAGTCAAGGAACATATTTACCAAAGATTGATCAAGGGATAGCTATTTTAGGTTCACTATTCAGGTTTGGTACATAGTTATCATTCATTTACTATTGTACCTAATTGACTTTAAGTATATTAGTATAATAATTTCACGAACGGATCAGTAATTAAAGATGAATGAGTGCCGTCTAGATTCTAGCACATAAGCAAACGGTTAACATTATATGTGAAAGACTATTATCATCTTTAGTACAGGATATTTGACTAATTCTAAGATCAAATAGAGAAAGAATCGTCATTATACAATAAACATCATCTGATAGATGGAGCACAACAAATAAAAGGACCAGACAAATTAATAGATTCAACTTCTGAAGGTTATAAATACCTTTAGCGGATAATATTTCTAACATTCTAAGTAGAATTTCATTCCTTAAGAACCTCATGGTCTCACCAATGAAGGAATTTGAAGATTGTCATGATTACTCCTGTTTTGATATCGAAGAAAATTTTCGTTTTGGTTTTGGTAGGAGGAGATAAGAGAATGCTATGTTTTCTAGTTCAGGAATTTTTGTGATACTAGAGAGTTTATAGTGCAAAAAATTTATTTAAACACTACCAGATTTGGAGCGGCATCTAACCCAAATATTGATTTAAAGTTCACACACACACAAACACACATAAAGCACAGTCAACCCAGTACGGCAGTACCCAAGGATAACTGCTAAAGCGTTATTTATCATTTTTAAAAGATTTGTTCTAAACTGAAAAAAACATACTACTCACACACAGTATCGCGTTTGACAATAAGAGAGATTTGGATTGTGAACGGTACCAGATTTTGGGCTGAAAAGAATTTTTCTATATCAGTTGAGTACACAAATAAGTTATTTACTACTTATCAGTTGATCACCGCTTTTTAGAACAGAGCTTATCAGTTATACTTACACCCATCTAGGATCAAATGATCCACAATCTGCACATAACGCATTGCCAGGTTGAGATAATAGTTTGTCCAGTCTAGCATGAGGACCTGATAAGGGAAAATTCATACAGTTTCAGAAAGTACATGAATGGACCTTCAGAAATTAAACACAAGAATGCACATGCTGTCATATTGTAATTAATTAGTTCTATACAAAGAAAAAGTAAAAGTAAATATGTAAAGCATATACATTAGTGTTTCACTGTTTCTTCTTGCATGGGATCAATTTGGACTCACCAACCACACATGAAAAAACTAAAGAGAAAAACTAGCATATAAAGATTTTAATTTTTAAGAAACATGATACTGATGCATAACATTGGTTCCGTCCAGAAACTGATAAAACTTCTACAGGTAAGAAGATTACGACAGAGACTGGAAAAAACATTAAGGGTAAGGGTGAAGCTAATAGAGCATAGTTGAAACTTGTATGCACATACACAGTACCAAGCATCAATCTTAAAACCTATATCTGAGTAAAGTCACATTTACGAGTCTTTTCATGGGTATATCTGAAGATGTTTACTGTATGGTTGTTTTTGCCACTCCTAGATAAATCACATTAATAGAAAATAGAGATCTCTCCTTGTCAGTGAATTAATTGAGTTAAATATCAATGTTCAACTAGTGACAAAATTATATCATGTCCAGCTTGTTAGTTCAGACTCTATAGTTCACAAGGTATCACAATACACATTATATGAAACTGAGTAAGCTGATAATGAAGAAAGTACGTGAAGTAAGTTTCAGGAAGACCTTGGAGACCACATCCCAACTTTTAGATAATAATAATTTAGGCCGTGTTGAACTTTTTAGTATTGAAGGCATGTCGAATGAGATCGACACTGATACCTACATGATGCTTCCTCCAAGCCGAAGGCATAACTGAGCAGGTGCTACATCCATGGATTTCAACCGGCCCATTTGGAGCGCAACTTCAACACTCGATGCTCGCGACAACAACATGAGTCTAATTAAAGATGTGAAAATTGACGAAATCAATATGTTGTTTGAGGCTAATGTTCATGCAATCATCCCTCATGCTACCGTGATGGTTGGGTGTGTTTTTAGTGCTACCCCTTTGAATTAGGGCTTAAAATCCCGTTTCCTGATTTCATCGAGGAGCTGTTGAAATTCATGGATATAGCACCTGCTCAGGCCTTCGGCTTGGAGGATGCTGGTGTGTCTCAACGCTATTGAGGAGAAGCATCACGTAGATATCAATACTAAAAAGTTCAACCGTTGCAGGTATCTTGATTCTGAATTTGGATGTATCGTTCTTGTCCAACCACGATCTTGTCCAACCACGATCGTTCACGACATCCAAATTCAGAATCAAGGGCTCAACTTTTTTCTTGAAGACTAGCCCATACCTACAACTGTTGAACTTTTTAGTATTGAAGGCATGTCGAATGAGATCGACACTGATACCTACGTGATGCTTCTCCTTAATAGCGTTGAGACACACCAGCATCCTCCAAGTCGAAGGCATCAACTGAGCAGGTGCTACATCCATGGATTTCAACAGCTCCTCGATGAAATCAAGGAATGGGAATTTAAGCCCTAATTCAAATGGGTAGCAGTAAAAACATACCCAACCATCACAGTACCAATCAGCCCCTTCGATAGCATTAGGGATGATTGCACGAACATTAGCCTCAAACAACATTTCGTCGATTTTCACAACTTTAATTAGACTCATGTGGTTGTCGCGAGCATCGAGTGTTGAAGTTGCGCTCCAAATGGGTCTGTTGACATCCTCGGCGACATGGACAGCAGATTTCAGGCTCTTCCTTGCCATAGTTACAAAAGCTATGAAGAACAGGTGTGTGTTGCGAAGAAATAAAGCTCGGTATGAAACCCTAAAAACAAGAGGTCATATTTATAAAGTGGAGAGGAATTGTTTGGCTTGGATTTAAAAACCAAATGGGTAAATAAAAAATGCCGTTAGATATACATAATGCTTTTCAAAGTTTTAATCCTATTGGTTGCATGGATTCGACCAATAGGATTAGGGGCAAATGTTGGAGTTGGATTTTTACACGCCAGACGTGAAGGAGTAAACTGGGACGTCAACAAATTGACATGAAGAAGTTAGTGTCGACATCAAGGACATGGCGGGAACGGAGCAATCTACGTGAATGAAATAGAAGCTTGAAATGGTCAATAACCGTCCTGAAAAATAGGAAGGGATTGCTATCTTATCTCTAAAGAATAGGATCATGGAGAGAGTGACTCCTAGAAACTAGGCACGTGCAATTGAAGATAAAAACTACCGTATATCAATATATTATCACAATTTACACACTACACATCACATTACACTTCTACTTACACTCAACAACATCACTTCACTAAAGATGCCGTCTAGAGCATAGTTTCCCATTTTAATTCATTGTATCTTCATATTCATCACTTGTAAACATTGAAACATTTTTCTAGTGGATCATATTTGGTTGGGGAAGGTCCCACCCGTGGTTTTTACCTCTCAACGGGGGTTTTCCGCGTCACTAACTCTTTGTGTTGATTCTTTATGTTTTTCATGATCATTGTTTGTTCATATGAATTAAACACACTAGATGTTGTTTAGACTTAATCTTTAACCCCCAAAATTTCACCAAAACAGGCTGAGATTAACTAATGTTATCTAAATATTTGTAAATAACATATATTAAATATATCACAAATTCCAGCGAATGGTGACAAAGGATTTGATGGTGCTGACAACTCGGAAGGAAATATAACGACATTAGATGGGTTAAGAAAAGAAGCGTGAGTTAGGAAAATAATTGTGAAAATAATAGGGTTAATCTCAACAACTTATTTTGCTTAAACCAGATTGCCGAAATGTGGTCTCCAAGATCTTCAATCTGGTTGCCATTGAACTTTCCCCGAAAAAAGTATAAGATGCACTAAATAAATTAAGAGTTGCAGTACTACTACCTATTTTTTGGTAGCTTAAATTGCGTTAACAAAAATGAAAAAGAAAAATACATATGATAAGGATTTGTAGATGGGCCCTATGGATCCAAAGTTCACCACTCACCGGGAAAAAGCTCAATGGAAGAACAAGAGAAATAGAAAAACTAAAAAATAAAAACTCCAGCGGCACAATTTAGTCCAACTGTATAAAGAGCTATCTAAAATGTAGTGTTTCTGGAACCATATCAAAGATTGAAGCTGGCTGTCATTGAATGAACACAAGAAGCTTAAAACAGATATGATGGTGAGACTAATTGGTTTTGTGAATTGTGCACTAAATCTGACCTAGATTCAAAGTCATTACTTCGTAACAAAAGCATTTGCAGTATGAGAACTAACATCTCGTGTTAGTCCTACATTTGTGATTGTAAACTAATGGAACATTAAACTGCCGCAAAATTCATAAGACAACAATGTGAGAGATTTTGAACAGAGACTGAACATACTGGAAGGCGTCTCTTCTTTACTTCGCCTGCAACTGGTTTTTGTTGGTGGAAGATTTGTTTCTAACTGTAATAAATCATAGAGGCAAGGACCTGAGACAGCAATTAAAAAAAAGTCAATGCTGTAATTAAAAGATTTCTAATAACTTTTTCATCATAATAAATACCTTTTTTCATTTATCATAGGCCGAAAGCAAGGTAACCAATCCAAATATGAATTGATATATCAGATGCTTAACAGTAAAGTTTCACATCGTGTAGTAAATTGGTATAAATCAACAAAAAGATGTTCACTCCACAAATATGATAATATGATAAATATTCAAGTTCATAAAAAATAGCATTGTTAACTGGACTATTTAAATCTCTTGATTACTACCTTGGGGTTACTAATATTTCCAGCTATCTAGCTTTCACTGGTACCTGGCAACATCTTATAGTTCGCAGATTTTTCTAGTGGTTCTTGAACTGTTTCGCAGTAGGCTAACAATTAACTAGCAGGGTAACAATTTGGTATCTGACTAAATCATTAGTCATAAATATAATGAACGACACGTCTAAACTTCCAAGTTCCCACACTGTTCTACTGCTGCATTTAGGTATTCGTTTGGCTACCCAAGTTACCATTTGTTCACTTTTAGGGGAACCACTATATTGTCAACACACAAAAAATCATTGATTTAGATAAAAACTTTTGCCATTTTCCTAAATTTGCGGGACTACACTTCTGGAGCATGAAGATTTGGAGGATGAATGAGTCATCAACCACTTCAAATAAGAAAAACAAGAAAACTAATAATTTCTGCCAATTTATTCGTTCCTTACATTTCGCTTTTCTTGTATGCACAAAGTGTATAAGTTTTAGAAAAAGTATTTCCTTGTACATGTTCATTTTCTGCTTCTTTCTATTTCATTGGAGTTCAAGCAACAGCTCAACAACAATCATCCTTGAAACACAATCACGATCAGAAAAGTGTAAAATATGCCGGATAAAAAGACTAAAAACATTGTATTTCCTCATTGTTTGTGCCATACCAGGGTCTCATTTGCCAAATTTGCACTTCTTATACGCTTAAAATAAAGGGGGCTTAGTGCCCTTGATCCATTTTGTTTACAATTTATATTCTATATTTCTATACCATCTTTTATAAAACAAACTTGTTCAAAGCATACAAATACAGTCTTAAAATCAAGATAATTGTCGCAGTATCATTTTTTTTTACCATAAACTTTCATATAACTAGAATTTAACCCGAAAAAAGCGATATCAAAAGGTGCATGAACAAAAAACAAATGAACCTGAATTAGAGGAGGAGTTCATATCCTGTTTCTGGGTTGTCATCTCAGCTCAGGCCCAAAATTTCAGACCCCAACCAAGAAACAGCCCAGTATTCCTTAATATAATCATGCATCTGCGCACATTAAAGAAATTTACATATTAAGCAAAATCACCTAGAAAGAAATTTAAAATTTAAATAAAAAAAATGAATAAATAAAACATAAAAACGGGCTCGTACATGTCGAAGAACAATCAACGGAAGATGGGAAAACTCATCAGAAATGTATCATGCAAATCGAATTCTCGAAAATATTACTGCTAACAAAATGTGTGTGTGTGTGTGATGATGGGAATGTCCAAGACAACAATGAGAATCTGGAAAAAAATCAGGGTCTGGTATTGTCTCAACTGTATTCAATGTTTTGGTGTTGATTATGTTCATGCAAAATGTCAAAACAAAAAATATTATGGTGGTTGGACAATTACCACACCAGAAATAATGAATGTCCCTTTGCACTTTTGTATTAACATTGTGCTTACGTGGCCCTTCCTTTGTTTTCATTAATTTTCTTCCTTTTCACAATAAATGTCCAAATATATATAATAATATTAGAAATTTGAATTAATTAGACAACAATACTAATATCATACCCTGAAAAAAATGTATACTAATATCATTATAATTTAGATTCGGCCTTAAATATTATCACGATATTGTAAAATAAATGTGTCAAATTAGTTATTACAATATATGGGAAAGATTTTTCAAAGTTTTTAGTTCCTAAATTCTCATTTCCACCGTATAATATAAAAAGACACTGAAATTTTAATACATTGAGAATATTTGTTATGCAATTCTAAAATCTTACAGAATAATTTACAAAGAAAATCATTCTCATTTGAGCGCAATATAGCCAAATTTAGAAAATTCATTCTACCATTAACAGATTTCATATATGATCAAGATTTGTAACCTACAGGCCCACAAAATATATACAACATGACATGTTCTACTATTTTCATCCATGGGAGAGTTTGACAAGGACAATTTCAAAATTTTGTCTAACCTGGGTCATTGGTGAGGACTAATTGGTGGCAATGTGGTACTGCATGTGGAATTACATGTATTCTTGAATAAAACTTGGTTTGAATAAAACTTAGTTTCAACCACAATACCAAAGTCAGATAGCATCCTAACAGGACTCCTAATAGATTGAACAGCAACAAGACTATCTGATCCTATTTCAACCAACTCAAAGCTTCCATGATCCCCAATATTGCAGCCAACTCAGTAGAAACGCAGCCATTCTTGGCCACAGCAGTCACTATTTCACCTCTAAAATCACAAACTAGCATAGCAAAACCATATATAGCTTCTCCCTTTATCAAACAAAGCCGCATCCACATTAATCTTAATTGTATTTGAACATGGTTTTGACCAATGCTCAGCCCCATCGCCCGAGAGCAATGGATTTAGAGAAGGAATACATTCCACCCATTGAACTTCACTCCATTGATTAAGACTAGCTTAATTAATGCAGAGAAAACCCCAACATCCTCCACTGTACGCTTCCTCTGATGCCATTCTACCTCATATGCACCAGCAAAGCATAACTATCCTAGCTAACCTCTACACGCCTCTCTGTACACTACCTGGTTCTTAAAGACTAGAGTGTTACAACCGTTGTGCTCGTGACTGCGCCGGAGGGCGTATACATATATATCAAATGCTAAATAGAAGTCAAATAGAAAGAGTTCCGGAACCAGAAACTAAACTAAACTATATATTTAATCTAATATAAAGACATATATCTTTCGTATACAATTTCATTTAATTTCCTCCATTTTTAAATTTGATTTTTCCTGCTAATCAGTGAATTTTTTTTCAAATATAACTTCTTTATATTTTATCTCATCTCTCAACAATCAGTTTACATACCAAATATGCTATATTTCGGCGACTTCCATTTTTCTGACGATGTATATTTATATATATATATATATATATATATAATAAAACTGGTGATTTTGATGATTCATATGATACAAATTAGTGATTAATCTAATATAAATTAGTGATTGCATTTCGACATACTAACAGATGTACTGTAAATTTGTGATTAAATTTTGAAGTTGCCGGAATATAGCACATATGGTATGCAAATTGATCGTTTGAAGATGGAGAAAAATGTGGTGAAGTTAGATTTGGAAAAAAAATCACCAATTGACGGGAAAAGTTAAATTAAAAACAGGGATAATGTTGGTTTCTAGTCAAACTTGGTTTCTATTAGAGTAACACCATGTTTTGCCCAGATAAATAACTATTATAGAAGGGGGGTTGAATGTAATAGTACCAAATAATCGATTATGAACATAAATATGTAGAATGAAATGCTGTTTTATATTAATAATGAACTTGAATACAAACTCTCTCAAGAAATTCTTTGTTCTCAAGAGCTGCTTGGTTATGAAAAATAAGACTTGAAAGTTACAATAATGTTAACATATGTCTGTGTTTATATAGATACACTTACAATTCAATTACAAAACATATTATGAAAAGAATAGCTTTAATAAGGTAATAGACTTGTATTTTGATTCCTTCTTCACTATCATAATCATACTCTGATTTGATTGTTTCCTTCACAAACTCTGATAGTAAACTTTGTCGGTTGTTACTCTCTGATTTGAGCATTCTCTGTTAGAGTAAACTCTGATTGAGTATTCTCTGATAGAGTAAACTCTGACCGACAACTTCCTTATTCTCTGATGACGTCAGCATAAACTCTGTTCAGTTATTCTCTAACAGCATCAGTGTTTATTTCCTAACAATCTCCCCCAATTTATGCTTTATAGAGTTAAACATAAATTTCACTTATGATGTCAGAAATATGTACAAATGCATCAGAGTTTGAATCTTCATTCTTTTTAAATCCTTCTATAAGAAAAGTCGTCTTTTAGAAAATTATCCATCAGTTTCTTCTCAGCATTCTTTAGCAATTCAACAAGCTTATCTTTTAATTCTTTCATCTTCTTAGAGGAATCATCAATTTGGAATATAGCAGCTCTCAGATTGTAGATTTATGATCTCTGTATTCTATTATCTAAGGGAATGCAACAGGCCTTTTGTCCATCAGTATTTAGTATAAGTGTAGGAATACCTAACATCATTTTTACCTTTGCATCCCCTTTGGCCATTCCCTTTTCTGATCCATCTTCAAGCAAATAACCAGGTTTGAAATCCTTAGAGTTTAGAATGAGTAACCTCTCACTCTTCTTCTTCTCATTTATTACTCCTTCAAGAGTCTTTTTCCAGTTGGAAGTGGCTTCATTTTCATCATTAAGGAGATAAAGAACATATTCAAGTTCTTTAGATGATTTGTGAATTAAGTCCTCTTCAGCAATTTTCAAAACTCTCCCATCTTTCAAGAAATAAAGCAGCTTCTCATTGGCTTGAGCACCATCAAAAATGTCCTTCACTATGTTTACAGAGATTAACCTGTCAAGATGTTCTTGTGACAAATCTTCCTCAGGCTTGTCTTTTAATGAAAAAGGATCTCTGAAAGCATTGGCTTCACCCCTGTAGACTTTGGCTTGAGGATCACCAATATCACCTTATTTTTACCAAGTCTGGCATTGAGGGTCATAGTTTGAGTTTTTGTCCACAGAAGATCAGACATTTTCTTTCTGATCAGAGATTGTTGTTGTTCTTCTTCCTCATCATCAAAGCTAGATCCACCGTGGAGAAATGTTGTTCATGACATAGTGAGAGGAGTTTTTGGTTTTGCTGGAGGTTTTTGCTGGATTGAAGTTGACCTGGTTTGGATTGTAGGAGTTGATTTTTCTTTAATGATTGCCTTTTGAATTCTATCATGCTTTGATTGAACAATTGCAATTTCAGGAGCTTCAATTGATTTGACTTGAGCAGGAGTTTTTCTTTGAGCTGGATTCCTTTTCACATATTTTCTTTTCTTCTGGACTTGAGCATTCTCAGTACCAAATTTCTTCAATTCTTCTTCTACAGCAACTAGATCCATCCCTGGATTTTCTTCTTCAAAGAGTTTTCTTGCCAGTTCTGTATCTTTCAAATTTTGCTCTTCAATCTTTTCAGGCTTCTCTTCTTCTTCAAGCCTTTTTGCCAATTCCAATAAGCATCCATTAGAGTTTGCTTTTCAGAGATTATCCCAGAGTTTGATGGGATCAGAGTTTGAGAAGATATCAGAGTTTGTCCAATCATCAGAGTTTGCTGCATTAGAATTTGCTTTCCATCCTTATGACTCCCTTGGTCATCATCATCAGGTTTTGGTAGATTTTTCTATAGCATCCTCTTTGCATTTGTCTTGTGCAACTCCCTCCCCCTTTTTGACATCATTGCCTTTTCTTATTGTGAGGATGTCAACAATTGTATAGAGCATAATCTGCATAGAAGTAACTGTAGTAGAAAGAGTATCAACCTTGATATCTAAAGCATCCTATTTTGCTGAGACATTTTTCAACTTCAGTTCTAATGGATGTTGAGAAGTAGTGACAGAAGTTTGTATAGAGGCAGTAGTTTTGCTAACATATTCCTTCAAATCATAAACTTCATTATGAATACCCTTGGATAACACAGTAGCAGCTTTCAACATACTCTTCATTTCACCAGAGTTTAGATCCTTGTTAGCTTTATTGATTAATTCATGAACATGTGGCCAGGAGATTTCTTCATTTGTGTTTTTCCAGGACGTATCCCAGATTCTTTATCTGTGTGAATTGAGAAGATCTTCATTTGATGGCTCTGCTTTGGAGCTTAAATCTTTTTTAACACCCTCTGCATCTAAGGCAACTTCAATTTCTCCCTTTAATTTTTCAACAACAATATAATCATGATAGCTCATCTTCAATCTGTCAAGAGCATCAAATGAGTCATGTGGCCATCTTTTAGAGTTGTATCTTTGTGTGAATGGAATATATAGATTAGTAATTTCTTCATCCTCAAAGATTGGCTCATCAGATAATGCATCTTGACCATCGGAGTTTGTAGCATTGTCAGAGTTTGGCATATCATCAGAGTTTGCAGTGACAGATAAACTCTGAGTACCTGAGCAGAATCTTCAATTTCTATTTCAATCATTTCTGAATCAGAGTTTAAGAGATCAGAGTTTAACTCACCAGAGTTTGGTTCAATAGTGTTTAACTCATCAGAGTTTGGTTCAATAGAGTTTGTGTTCTGCAATTCATTCTCAAATCTCAGAGTTTCATGAGCATCTTCATCATGTAATCCAGCTATTTTTCCTTCATCAAAAGAGACATTAATTGATTCCATGACTGCCCTTGTCCTTAAATTAAACACTTTGAATGCCTTTGAAAGAGGTTTTAGAAGTTGTTGCATAACTAACAAAAATTCCTTCATCTGCTTTAAATTCAAACTTCTTCAATTGTTCAGGATGTATTTTGAGAATAAAACACTTGCTTCCAAAGATGTGAAAGTATTTAACATTTGGTTTTCTTCCCTTCAAAGTTTCATATGGAGTCATTCCATGGTTATTTATCAAAGTGTAATTCTGAGTAATGCATGTTGTATTCACAGCTTCTGTCCAAAAATAAGTAGGTAGCTTTTCTCCTTCTAGCATTGTTCTAGCTGCTTCAATTAGAGTTCTGTTCTTTCTTTCAACTACACCATTTTGTTGAGGTGTGCCAGGTACTGAGAATTATTGAATAATTCCTTTTGTTGAGCAGAATTCCTCCATTACAGAGTTCTTAAACTCTATTCCATTGTCACTCCTTCAATTTTTTACCTTGTGTGGTGATCCATTTTCAATCATTGCAATATGATCAAAAATTATCTCTGTAGTTTTATCCTTTTTATGTAAGAAGTATACCTATGTAAATCTTGTATAATCATCTACAATCACCAGAGTATATTTATTCTTTCCAATGGACATAATATTGACAGGACCAAATAAATCAAGGTGCAAAAGATGAAAAGGCTGATCAATAGAATTTTCAGTTTTGCTCTTGAAAGATGTCTTCTTTTGTTTGGCCTTTTGACATGAATCACAAAGTCAATCAGGATGAAATTGAACTTTTGGAAGACCTATTACTAGATCCTTTTTCACCAATTCATTAATGTTTTCAAAGTTCAAATGACACAGCTTTTTGTGCCAATTCTAGCATTCCAAAGATGATTTCTTTCCAAGTAAACAAGTTAAGGGACCATCAGAGTGTACATCCAAGCTAGCTTCAAATAAATTTTTATGTTTGTGACCAATAAGAAATACTTTGCCATCCTTCTTGCTTTTAACTTCACAATGAGTTCCATGAAATTCCACAGAATAACCTATGTCTGTCATTTGACTCACACTTAACAGATTATGCTTGAGTCCTTCAACCAGAGCTACATTCTCAATGATGACATTTCCAATAACAATATTGCCATATCCCAGTATTCTTCCTATGTTGTCATCTCCATAAGATACTGTTGGGTCAGCCTTCTCCTCAAACTCTGAAAGCATAGATTTATTTCCAGTCATATGTGCAGAACATCCACTATCAATCACAAGGATATTTTTCATGTTTCCCTGCAATCAGTCAATGCAAATTAATTAGTAGGTTTGGGGACCCAAACAAGTTTGGGTCTTTTCTTTTGAAACTCGTTAACTTTTACAGCAGAAGTATTTTTATCAGAGTTTATGTTAACAAAGTTTGCATTTGCATTTTCAGAGTTTATACTGTCAGAGTTTACTTTTCTTTTATTAGATTTTATCACATAAATTTGTTTGACATCATGTTTTGGAGATATATTCAGTTGAAGCAATGGTTCATAATAATTGTAATACAAACTATGATATTCTTTGCATGTATAAATTGAATTCCATAAACTACCACAGTGAAAACAGAGATTTTGTGGTCTATATCTAGTTTGTTTACTAGCCTCTGAACTAGGTTTCTCTGGTTCCTTCTTTTTGTTTTGCTTGCAGTCAATGGCAAGGTGATTGGAATTACCACAAGTAAATAAGGTTTTTCTTGGAGCATTAGAGATGTACTTATAATTGTTCTCCTTAGTAATTCCTACTTTGCCATTTCTATTTCTTTTCACCTTTTTAGGTTTGTTCTTATTAGTGAATGCCTTCAACTTTTCATTAAGTTGTTTCTGTGAAAGTAACCCTATATTTACCTTTTTATTCTCAAACACACTATTATTTTTAGAGCATTCACTAGGAGTTTTCTTGTCATTACTAGCTCTAAATGTTCCTTTTGTCTGTGTTTTAGTGTGAGTTTCTTTATTAGATTCATAACCTAAGGCAGATGTCTAATTCTTTTCAGAAAGCATTTGTTGGACTTTCTTGCCAGAGTTTGTCCAAACTCTGAAAGTTTCCTTTTCCTTAGCTATCTCATATTTCAAATATTCAACTTGAATTTCTAATTGAGTTTGCATGTGAATTACATTTTCACAGTCTTTCTTAATGCTAAGCATGCTAGAATTTTCAGATTCAAGAGAGTTATTCCTAGCAATTAGAGTTTATATCTCAGATTTTAATCTTTCATTGTCAAGAGACTGTGATTTAAAACTAACATGCAATGATCTAAGGAAAGACTTTAATTCACAAATATTTTCAATATCAAAATTAAAGACAGAGTTTGGTACCTTGTCAGAGTTTAGGATGAGAGCATCCGAGTTTTTCATGAGAGCATAATTTGTTTCCTCTTTAGAATCTGAGGAATCTATCCAATCTTTTTTTGATGTGATTAGTGCTTTTTCAGATTCCTTTCTTCTGCACTCAGTAGCAAAGTGCCCCATCTTATTATACTTGTAACATTTCACTTTTGATTTGTCAAGAGTTTTTGATATTTCATCCCTGTCTTCTCTTTTTTTAAATCTGTCTTTCTTGTCTGATTCTCCTTGCTTCTTTTGGAAGTTCCCTTTCTTTATGTACTTCCTATATCTCATTTTCTTGAAGCCTTTGACAATCATAGAAACCATATCCATTATGTCAGAATATGAAGAATCATCAGAGTTTACATCAGAGTTTGCCTCAAACTCTGATTCACTATTTTCTTTGATCACATATTTTCCTTTTCTTGTTGAGGCTTTTAGGACTTGTTCTTTTGGTTCTTCAACTTTGGCCTCAATATTCAAAGTAATAGATTTTGCCTTGTTGCTTTTCATGTTCTTCCTTTATTGATATTCTAAATCATGAGTCTTCAATCTTCCATGGACTTCATCAAGAGACATCTCATCTAGAGCAACCCTATCTCTTATTAAGGATGTTTGTATATCCCATTATTCAGGAAGAGCCCTTAGAAACTTGGTATTTGAATCTTCATTGTCATACACCTTATCCATCAAAGTCAAGTTATTCGATAGAGTAAGAAATCTGTCATAGATATCTGTGAGGGATTCATTCTGTTTTGTCTCAAAATATTCATATTCTTGAATTAGCATAGATATTCTATTTTTCTTTATTTCCTTGATTCATTGGCATTGAACCTTTAGTGCATCCCAAATTTCTTTGGTAGTTTTGCATGCAATTACCCTGTTAGACATCACAGAGTCAAGACTATTATGCAGAATATTCCTTACCTTTGCATCTTTGAGGACTTCTAGTTTTTCTTTATTGGTCCATTCTTTCTTGTCCTTCAAGGTGTAATATTCAGGGACTTGTCTTCCTTCCACAATTATAGATGACACTAGTTTGGTTGGTAGATACTGACCTGTATGGATTATATGTAAATAATCAGGATCAGTTACTTCTAGGAACATCATCATCTTCACCATCCATGTAGGGTATTCAGCATTCTTCAATATTGGGATCATGATGCTTTCATACTTGTTTCCAGACATTTTTATATGATCTTTAGTTAAAAATAATTACCTGCTCTGATACCAATTGTTTGGCCCAGATAAATAACTATTACAAAAGGGGGGTTGAATGTAATAGTACCAAATAATCGATTATGAACACAAGTATGTAGAATGAAATACTATTTTGTATTAATAATGAACTTGAATACAAACTCTCTCAAGAAATTCTTTGTTCTCAAGAGCTGCTTTGTTATGAAAAATAAGACTTGAAAGTTACAATAATGTTAACCTATGTCTGTGTTTATATAGACACAGTTACAATTCAATTACAAAATAAATTATGAAAAGAATAACTTTAATAAGGTAATAAACTTGTATTTGGATTCCTTTTTCACTATCCTAATCATACTCTGATTTGATTGTTTCCTTCACAAACTTTGATAGTAAACTGTGTCGGTTGTTATTCTCTGATTTGAACATTTTCTGTTAGAGTAAACTCTGACTGACAAATTTCTTATTCTCCGATGACGTCAGCATAAACTCTGTTTAGTTATTCTCTGACAGCATTAGTGTTTATTTCCTAACACACACACACACACACACACACACACTATATATATATATATATATATTGAAATGAAAAATATTAGCAGAAAAAACCAACAATTTTTATTTTTGAATTTAAAAAATTATAAATAAAAAAAGATTAGAAAATATTATACATTTAAATAATTTTTATCTTAAATAAGTCACATAAATTCTAGAAAAAGTAATATAGAAAACATGTTATTAGAAATAAATATTTATACTGGGAAACTCTATTTTAACGAGATAAACTACTAGTTTTAATGATTTAATTAAATTTAATTAGTTTAAACGTGTACACTAATTTTTTTTGGGTGACAATATATACAATATTAAATCATCTAAGTAATTATTCAATATTTAGGTAATTAATTTATTTTAAATTATATTCATTTTTAATGTATATATATTACATGAAACAAATCAATTTAAATATAAAATGAATTGAATAGTGAGTTTATACAATAATACAAATTTAAATAATTTTACATGTAATTAGTTTTTATGTGATTATTTTTTGATCAATGTCATATCTTATTTTTTTATTATAAAATAATATATTAAAATTTACATGTATAACTTATTTTTTTAGATAAATTTTTACTTAACGTTAAAATATGTATTAGTTAGTTTACTTCAAAAATGTTAGAAGATCAATTTTCAGATAATTTATGTAATCTATGTACTTGTTTTATTTCTTTATAATTTTCAGCTAATTTTCATTATTTAATAAAATCATTTTATGCATTTTAATTGTTATACTTTTGTTTTACAATTATAAATTAAATTTTATTATTTCATGTATTTTTATTCTTTTAGGTTATCGGGGCACCTTTTTTTGACGGATATATTTGTGCTACATCTTAACCTGCTCGGTTTATGTTTTTTTATTATCGTTAGGTAGCATAGATAGGCATCCATGACCCCTGTACAACTGATTTTGGCACCTGCTTGAACGAGTTTTGTTTAATACTAGGGAATTTGTTCGTGCTTCGCACACATGTAAAATGATAAAAAATAAAGAAATTTAAATAATTTAAAAAATGTTTTAAGAAATTTGAGCATTAGTAAATTTTTATATAATTTATAAAAAATAAAGGAATTTAATTAATTTAAATAACGTTTATTCATTAAGAATAATAATCATAATTAAGAATTTAAAAACATTTAAGAATATTACATATATTTGAAAAATATAAATAATCATCCCACGTGAAAAAAAATATACAAATGTCTAAAAATATTTAAACATTTCAAAACGGATGAAGAAAAATTAAGTAACAATCATCCTATATGAAATAAAATTCAAATTCAAATTCAAATATGTCTAAAATATTCGAACATTACCAAAATTATCAAAGAAAAATGAAGTCTCGCAATAAGGAATATGTGAAAATATATTCTCCACACATGTAAAAATCTCAAATATCTTCCATCCAAAAAATAAATTTGAGTAGACAAAAGCTCCTCATCATTTTTCCTGTCATGTTGAAAAATATAAAGACAATCAGTACCTAAAAATTATAATTTAATATATGGCATGCATGATATTTCTTATTCTCAATAAATGAAAATACCAGTTTAATCTTCTTGTTGTAAGATTTAGTTGAACCTAGAGTATTTCCTAGTTTCAAGATTTAGTTTAATTATATATTTTATTTTAAATCGTTATATCATAAATATTATTATAGAAATAAAATAATTAAGGTAAAGTTTAATGATATAGTTTTATGGTTAATTGGAGAAATTATAGTAATAAGGAAGATCATTATCAATTAATGTTACATATGAATATGATTGTATGGTATTTTATTTCATATATTTAAATTGTTTTATATTTGGAATCTTTGACTTTGTAACCCATTCATTTAATTAAAATTTATATATATATATATATATATAAACGTGATTTTAAAATTTTAATGAGCATAATATTTGAATTTTTAATCTTCAATCTTGTAATTTTTATGGCTTAATTTTGGTACATGAACTTGTATAATTAGATGGTAAAAAAATAAATTAAGTGTTAATATTATAAATTTTAGGAGAAGAACATTATTTTGTAAAATAATTATATTTTTCCATCTATTTAATTAGAATTCAGTTTAATCCTAAAAGAAAATATTTTTATTTATAATGTTATATCAAATCACCATAGATTTGTTTCATATTTGCTATGATTTTGTGACATATATTAATGATTTTATTAATATTAGTTATGATAGCCTTATTTAAATGTGTCAATTAAGTGACCTGTTTAATGAAATAGAATAATTTATGTGATTAGTTAATTGAATAAAAGATTGAAGTAATTCCAGTAATCAAGCAATAATAAATATGATGAAGAAAATATATTCAGTTTAGAATATGTGTATTTTTATTATTATAGTATTATTAAATTTTTTGAGATTTGTTATTAGAATCACAATGATAGAAANACATTAGACTCACAATGATAGAAATTTAATTTTAAATTTAAAGTTTGATTTGATTTTTTTAAATTTGTATATATAGTAGAAATATATAATTAGATAAATATTTGTATCTTATACAAAAGTGAAATCTTAAGTTTCTGATATAAAAGTAAGCCCTAAAGACACAATTAATGTGGCATTAATTATACCAAGTTTGGTCAAAATGGGAGGCCCATTAAATGAAGCTTGAAACCCTAATTAGCACATAAATTCGTAATTAATCAATTAGCTAAATATAAAGCTAATTAATTATGTCCAATTACAAGGAAACCTATTCCTACATGGAAATTGCTCCTACAAAGGATCCAGAGTCCTTCTAGGAAATACTTTATCAATCAAGGTTCATAAACCTACTTTAATTCTTAGACTCTCTACGTCTATATAAAGAGCATAACCCCTCATTCTTAGAACTACGTTTTGGCTTGATTCTCAACATATACTGAGATACGTAGGCATCTTGTGAAGGCAGAATTAAGCTACGAAACATAAGTGCAGCCATAAAAGCTCGATAAGCTCTGACACACATCGCAATAACTACACCCTAGTTTTTAATCCATAACATTTGGCGCCGTCTGTGGGAATCGAGACATCAACCATGGCAAGAACACGACGAACTGACGGAGACATCGTCCCCACCACAGGTGATCCGACTGCTATCATCCCACCTGATAAAAATCAAACTACCGAGGTCCCCGCTACCACCACTATTCCCGCTGGAACCCAAGGTCCTAATACTCAAAGGCTTGGTCCGTTTAGTGAGATCGTCCACTCCACCAATCTTGAGGAAATCGTCCATGGATCCAACCCACTATCCCAGGTAACTCAAACTCCTTTTATTGCTACTGCTCCTCCACACGCACAAATTTCTACTGTTGTTATCCCTAGTAGCACTGTCGCCCAACTTAGGCTTGGAATCTCCCAAGCTTATCCCCCTCTTTACATCCGAGGGTTGGAACCCCCGCAAAGCTATGGGCGTAGAGGAGATATCCGTGATTTCTCAGGACCATATTCGACCGATGATAAAAGTTCAGAAGACGCCGATGTGAAGCCCAGAAGAAGAAGGCCTGGTAAAGAGCCCGCAGGAAGCCGACGTTCACAGTCCCGTAGGACATTAGAACAGAAAATTGCTTCCTATGAGGCTGAACTAAAAGAATTAAAGAAAAGTCTGGATCGACAAGATAGAAGGACAACTTCGAGGTATGAAGCCCCCGATATCATAGAATTGGATGGAACCCCTCGAGGAAAAAGAATGGAAATTGCAAGGGCTGACCCCACTGAATTGCTACCACTTGGAGATCTTGATGATCCGACGCCACCCTTCACCGAGACGATCATGAACGCTCACATCTCAAGTAAATTCAAGATGCCCACCATCAAGACTTATGATGGGGCGGGCGATCCAGCTAATCACGTNAACGCTCACATCTCAAGTAAATTCAAGATGCCCACCATCAAGACTTATGATGGGGCGGGCGATCTAGCTAATCACGTGAGAACTTTCTTGAATACTTTGTTATTACAACCCATCAATGATGCTGTGAAGTGCAGGGCTTTCCCCCAAACCCTGGGGGGCATGGCTCAACGATGGTATAGCCGATTACCTCCCAACTCCATTGGGTCCTTTAAAGA
>QRFB01004463.1:8901-44112 GCA_008931105.1 Oenanthe javanica
AATGACACTGGAATTGGGGTTAATTACGGATGTGCCATTGGTGGGATAGTTGTTCAGTGTCATGCGAGCCACTAGTTGGATTTGAAAGTGAATCGAGTATATGGTTGGGTTGTGCTTTGCTCGTCTGTTTTTGACTTTATTTATTTTGTCTTTAAATTTTATGAGCTGTTGTTGATCAGGCATTTACGACTAGATAGTCTAGTCTAGATAGTAATGGTGTGTGTGTATATGCGTTACACACGCATGTTATGCTATACGATTGACGACTCTCCATGTCATTCTATTCCTGCACCCATTTCATGTTAAAAATTATTATTAGGAAAGAAATAGGGATATAAAAAATTGAAAATTTGAATATATTATAAGGATAAATATTTAATTAATTTTTATAAATTACATTTTTATTCCTATATATTAAGAAAATGATAAATTAGATTATAAGCATATGCTTATAATATTAACTTGTTTTAATTAAATTTCACAATCCCATCCAATCCAATTAGAAAGCGCGTATATAACATTAGATTTGTTGAGCTCTATTTTAAGAAAAAAAATCATTGGGAAGAACCGCAAAAAAAAATATAAATTATGTTATTTTATTAGTATTTATTTTTCTGTTTTTCTCTGATTTAATTTGGGGGTATGGGCTGTAAATCAATTAAAACACAAGACACGGTTGAAAAGCAATTTGAAATGGGCTGATCAACTAGATTGAAACAATTATACAAATTTTGGGCCTTTATAAGATATAATCCGTTAAATCTGATCCGTCCATCACGTAAATACAAATCTAGGGTTTTACATTTATATCTCTCTCCACGCCCTCAGCAGCTCCGCACCCCCAATCTCAGTCTCTTCTCCTTCGCAGGTACTAATCCCCCCTGTCTATACACACACTCATTTGTATGTATATGTCATTGTTCATACATCTCAATTACACCCCCAGTTTGTGTACGTACATGTATTGATGCAAATGCTTATATGTTTTTACAGTAGTTGAAAGTACAATTAAAGAGACCAGTCAAGATGATGAACGATGAAGGTCAAAACATGGATCTTTATATCCCCAGAAAATGGTATTTTTTTAAAATATTATTTTGTGCTTTTTTTTGTTGGCTTATTATAATGTGTTGTGTGTGTGTGTGACACTTAAAATGTCGAAATATAAATATGTGATTAAAATTACAGCTCAGCAACCAACCGATTGATCACATCGAAAGACCATGCTTCTGTTCAGATCAATGTGGGTCATTTGGATGATAGGGGCATTTACACCGGTGGTTTCACCACTTTTGCCCTTTGCGGTTTCGTCCGTGCTCAGGTTTTTATATTTCCCTTGGTTTTCATCTATGTTAGTTATCGTGATTTGCTAACATCATTCGTATATAATTGCTTAAGTTGCCTTTAGGTGAACAAATGGGTTTGTGTATTCTTTTAGGATTTTTAGAATTCGCTATATAAACTAATTCATGAATTTANATCTCAATTACACCCCCAGTTTGTGTACGTACATGTATTGATGCAAATGCTTATATGTTTTTACAGTAGTTGAAAGTACAATTAAAGTGACCAGTCAAGATGATGAACGATGAAGGTCAAAACATGGATCTTTATATCCCCAGAAAATGGTATTTTTTTTAAATATTATTTTGTGCTTTTTTTATTGGTTTATTATAATGTGTTGTGTGTGTGTGTGTGACACTTAAAATGTCGAAATATAAATATGTGATTAAAATTACAGCTCAGCAACCAACCGATTGATCACATCGAAAGACCATGCTTCTGTTCAGATCAATGTGGGTCATTTGGATGATAGGGGCATTTACACCGGTGGTTTCACCACTTTTGCCCTTTGCGGTTTCGTCCGTGCTCAGGTTTTTATATTTCCCTTGGTTTTCATCTATGTTAGTTATCGTGATTTGCTAACATCATTCGTATATAATTGCTTAAGTTGCCTTTAGGTGAACAAATGGGTTTGTGTATTCTTTTAGGATTTTTAGAATTCGCTATATAAACTAATTCATGAATTTAGCATCTTTATTGTGCGCAGAGAAGTCGTAATTGGCATATTTTAATGTAATCTTTATAGAATTTTAGGGTTTTCTTAACTGATTGGTGCGAGTTAATTATAATGAAGTANGAGTTGGCTTTAGGTGAACAAATGGGTTTGTGTATTCTTTTAGGATTTTTAGAATTCGCTATATAAACTAATTCATGAATTTAACATCTTTATTGTGCGTAGAGAAGTCGTAATTGGCATATTTTAATGTATTCTTTATAGAATTTTAGGGTTTTCTTAACTGATTGGTGCGAGTTAATTATAATGAAGTAAAGTTTTGTTTTACTTGGTGAGCAAAGTTGCTTCACTGCTTGAAAGTTAAAATGCATACTTTGCATATTGTATATTGAAGTTAGTTTTTAAAATGGTGTAGGATGGTTCTCCTATGCTAGATAAGGGCTGTTGTGCTTTTTACTTGTATTTTAACGCAGAAGAATTTTATACTGTGCTCTCAAGGGCGTATCATATATCATGTAGATTGTATTAGTCTCTTTATCTACAGTTTTGTCCGTAGATGGTCGTTAGGATTTCATATAGTTGCTTGGTTCTACAAAGAAGGCATCAAGTGAAAGGTTCATGTATCAAATGAAAAGCCTTATTTAACATTTTCTAGTTCTCCTGGTATAGTTGGCACCAAGTATAGCATTTTGCTATTTTATGTCCATGTTTAGCACTGCATTAAAGTGGTGTTTTTTTTAATCATATTGTCCATTTTATGATAATATTATCATATTAGCACTGCANAAGTTGCCTTTAGGTGAACAAATGGGTTTGTGTATTCTTTTAGGATTTTTAGAATTCGCTATATAAACTAATTCATGAATTTAGCATCTTTATTGTGCGCAGAGAAGTCGTAATTGGCATATTTTAATGTAATCTTTATAGAATTTTAGGGTTTTCTTAACTGATTGGTGCGAGTTAATTATAATGAAGTAAAGTTTTGTTTTAGCTTGAAAGTTAAAATGCATACTTTGCATATTGTATATTGAAGTTAGTTTTTAAAATGGTGTAGGATGGTTCTCCTATGCTAGATAAGGGCTGTTGTGCTTTTTACTTATATTTTAACGCAGAAGAATTTTATCTGTGCTCTCAAGGGCGTATCATATATCATGTAGATTGTATTAGTCTCTTTATCTACAGTTTTGTCCGTAGATGGTCGTTAGGATTTCATATAGTTGCTTGGTTCTACAAAGAAGGCATCAAGTGAAAGGTTCATGTATCAAATGAAAAGCCTTATTTAACATTTTCTAGTTCTCCTGGTATAGTTGGCACCAAGTATAGCATTTTGCTATTTTATGTCCATGTTTAGCACTGCATTAAAGTGGTGTTTTTTTTTATCATATTGTCCATTTTATGATAATATTATCATATTAGCACTGCATTATAGAAGAATAAAATCATCTGAAATATATATGATTCAATTCATTTAGCCTATTTGTGAAAATTACTGTCACCGGTATTCTTATCATATTTATGCAGCTGAGCAATTATTTTCTTTGCGTCTTTGCTACAGGGAGATGCCGACAGTGCAGTGGATCGTTTATGGCAGAAAAAGAAAGCTGAGCTTAAACAATAGAAACTGATTCTTATCCTTGTTATTTGTTAGGCCTGTTTTCTGTTTGGAGCGGAAAGATGTTGCTATGCAAAGTACTTCTTGCTCTTCATTTAAATAGCTTGTGAGCTTGAACCTTTGGGTTCTATTCGCCCTATAATACTATTCGGAAGTTTGTTCTTTTTTTTTTAGCAGTAAAGATTATCTTTAAATTTTGAATATCTCGCCCATTCTGAATTGGATATTCATACCAATTATTTGCATCAGCATGTGTCACTTTATGATGAGCAGGTGCATTTGTGTACTGATCAGTTATCCCCTCCCCTCGATTTTATTATGAAAGCAAATGCATCTGTGTAATCAACCCACCCCCTCACTGACTTGCATTATATGAAACATCAGACTTTGCTGGTAGGGATTATTCTAGAAAAGCTTCGATTCTACTGGATTTTGATTTTTACAATTTAAACATGATTGCATCTCTCGTATTCCACTTTCTGTATTTTGATATTAAAAGGATCCAGTAAGCCAACAATACACAGCTGAGTACTAGAAGAGTATGGACTGAACAGAATTCTACTTAAAGTAGTAAAGTTATTTTTAACCAATTTTCTTCAAATATAAGGTGATTTTCAGCAAAATTATACCGAGTAATTAATAGCAACGAAAACTTGAAAACCACAGTTCTTTAGAAAGTTTGTGAAGAAACTTCACATGGATCTGTAAAAATATTATCAAAAACAATTGATTTGGGGGAACAACTAATGCAATAACAACGCTTATCCATGATATGCAAGTTTTTGCTCAAATTATATGAAATAGAGTTTATTGTAATGGGTTGGAGGGATGGGGATGGAATGCAAATCAGAAGTCGTTTTTTATCACGCATTAACCTAAAGATATGTTGTCTGCCATAAGTTTTTCGCTAGGATTGTTATAAGGATGCGCCTTAAAGCAAAGCTGAGACATATATGTTTATTGTGCGTATATAATTATATACCATATTGGTTGAAGGATTGCAGGATGAAGAAAGTCACACACATAATTTAACCTTCCAAATAAGAACTTCACATAGAAAGTTTAATTTAAATGAAAAAGTTAAAATTAAGTCTACAGGACTAACATGCAACAAATAATCAGTACCCAAGCGAATTACTTTGGGTAGAAGTCCGACTTCCTTTTTAACTTAATTGATAATAAACATCTTGGTAGAGAAAGCATTAAAAAACTACTTTTCAGTTTCTGTATCAGCAGTCTCTGTAGGCAAATCCTCCTTTTTCTCATCATTGCTTTCAACCTTTAGAACTTCGGCCTCCTTAGCTTCTCCAGGGACATCCTGTAGCTACAAGAGTTCAAAGAAATCAAAAAAGGGACTTCTACATGATAATATAGTAGGTGTTGCTGCAACTTAAGACGGCTTACGTCCAGATTCTTCAAGCTTGCAGTAACATCCTCCTGCTGTTGCTTAAGAGTGGTTCTCAACTCTTGAAATTCCTAGTTTAGTCCAGTCAGATATAATTATTTCTTGCTACAAATGAAAGATTAAAGACTACTAATGAACACACTGTGAATCTGTCACTCACTGATCGGAGTTGATCCACTTCAACATTGAGCGACTTTTTGAGTTCAGAAAGCTCCTATAAAGCAAAACAAAAATCATTAAAAGCTGCTTGTTAACAACTTTGACAACGTAAAATAGAGCCAATTTGAAGGACTGTTTAGATATCTGCTACTGAGAACGATGAACACATGCGCAGATGTTGAACTGCTCACCACTTCAAACTTTTCTAGACAGAATGCCCTCGAAGGTACTATGTAGGCATAAAAGCAAAACAATTTAAACAGAGAATTATTAATGTCGAGTGTGACGATGCATAATCACACGCAACTCAACTAAGACCAACATTTGTACTCCTTATAATTGTGAAGCAGCCTGTTAAATAATGTGCTCAAGTGCAATATGGATCCAGAGAAATTTGTATCATAGTGCGATTACTTTGACATCAACTTCATAGTACAGATTTTCACATTTATGTTTTGCTCTACACCACCCTTTTGACTTTATGTGCTCACATCAAATTTAAGGGTTGATGTATAATTACGGAAGACAATGAAAATGAATGATAAGCATTTCCTGTTTTACACCAGTAAATCAGCATTCAATGAAGAACCAAAAGAACTGGAATTTTTTTATGTTTTTAAAAGGATCAAAGTCCGAGTAAAATAATTGCAAGACCTCACACCGCAAGACTGCTCAAAAAATTAGCCTCTAATACTACGTGAGGACCTAGGCTTTCAGGCTTTAGTCATTTAGAGCATCACTACTAGATGGGGGTTGGGAATGAGGATTTGCACAAGTCTTACGCACAGAGAGATCCTTAAAAGAAGAAAAAGAAATGAGAAAAGCACGTAATTTACAAAGCAAGTGGACAGATGGGAAGTCCCAGATTTATCATCTGGCTAATTAAGAGAATAGAGTATGGTTTCATATATGATAGATGGATACATAGCAATTTAAAATTTATACTTGCATAGATGGTTTCATATATTCACAACTAATTAGGTATCAAATGCTTTAGTGAGTGACAATTGACAACTAAATGTACTCTAGGGTCACTTAGATTCACCAAATAACACTTACAGTCTGATAAACCTTAACTTGAGTATCCATCTTCGACCTCCAACTTTGCAAATCCTAAGAGTAAAAAACAAATAAACAAACCACATCTCTAATTAGCTCACATATATCACAAGCAGAATCATGACAGTCATGTCTTGAATTTATTCGAATTCTACTATCAAGATTTCACCTGTTTCAGACCTTGAATCCTATTGAGAAGCTCAGTCCTCGATTCGGTCAATTCCTACAAACAAGAAAACCCACATTCTATACTTCCCGGTATCTAANAGTATCTATTTTTTTTTTAAAAAAGACTATATTTTGAAACTTAAATTTCAATCAAAACAATAATTTTCAAACACACCGCAATTTTGGAGTTAATGGGAAGTGCATTTTCCTTGTGCTGCAAATAACCCAGATTACCAATTTTTGAGATTATGATATATGCATATACAAAGGCACGCATTTACAGTAAAAGAAACTAAAAATATAGATACATAAAGAAATAATATATATATATATATATATATATATATATATATATATGTTACCTCGGATAGAGGAGCAATGGGAGGCAAAGAGGGAGAGGAATCAGAGCTTGCCATTTCAAAACTAAAGATCCGATTGAACGATCTATTAAAAGAGTACAGTATATATGTGTGTGTTTGAAACTGGTAAGAAACAAGGACTATGATTGTATTTTCAAATGTAACCTCTTTTTTTTTTTTTTAATGAAATACATCTCACTACCGGATTTAATAAATATTTGAAATATATATTTATTATTATTATTATTATATTTGTTGTTTTATATTTTTTTTGAATTTTAATATTCTCCTTTTTATGTACATTTGCTTTTTCTAATAAAAGTAATTTTTATATTATTAACAAAAATACAGTTTTGCAACAAATGTAACATGATTGAACTAAAATCAACCACCAGTAACTTCAAAAATATTTTTTCAAAAATACTGCATTTTGTTACAATTTTTATATAAAAAAATACTTTTAATTATAAACCATATTTTTCACAAAAAAATAATAAAAATAATATTTTTGGTAAATATCTATAACTTTTCACTTTATAAATTATAAAATAGAGCTTCCCAACTCTTGACTCCTGACTTTAGCACTCAACAACTTTTCGCTCTGGACTTGTAAATTGGATCGGATCGGATCTTTTAGTCAAGACCGGACCAGATCGAATATATGCAGTCTAGTCTCCAATATATAAAATTAAAAAAAATATAGTTTCCGGTTCAGTCTGATTCAAATCCAGAAAAAACCCAGATTGAATCGGATTTCATATATATAGAATATTTATTTTATTTCATTCTTAAAATCATATAATTTAAATGTTAAAATTTATCATAATTTAACTATCCTGTTATAGAATATATTATTAGAACAATGGTGATCAATATAACAAATTAAATAATAAATTTATTTAGTCTATATATTTAAAAAATTAGAGCCGTATAAAGGATAGGAAATGTATATATTATTGAGTTTATATTAATTTATAATTTTTTTTTGTTTTTAGTATACAAGTGAAAATACAATAAACAATAAAAAAATTATATAAATAATAATTAACCAGTCCATATCAGTGCGGTTCCAGTCCGGTCCGGTCCGGAGTTTTGCTGGTCCGGTCCCAACACCAATTATAACCGGTCTAGTTTTCCGTTCACTAATTTTAAAATTTTCAGCCTCCTATCTGATCCGATTTTGACCCACATTAGTATTGCGAATCAAATTAATATTTTATTTAAGCGTATTAGGGAACAATTTATTGAAAATATTTTTTTAAATATTAAAATTGTTTGAAGTTTGTATATAAATTAATATTTAAATAATTTTTTATGATTTGAAAAAAGTTTATAAATCTGCACTAGTTATTCTATTTTATATTATAATTCTGTGAAATTTAATAAAATTGTTTATAATTTTAAATTGAACTGTTATATCTCTACTTTAACTTTATCCAGCATTTATTATTACGTTTAATTCAAATAATATATTGAAGATCCTGGAGATATTTTAAAATATTTGAAAGGTGAATCCCAAATTATTACTTTGTTTTATTTATCTATAAAATTCCATGAAATCCATTGATTCTAACACCTAACCCCAACTATACAATTATCTATGCAATTAATCAATTATTATGCACCTTATATTTGCCCTATAAATAACATTACATACCCATTCATTGCATTTCATTTCATACAACTAGACACTAATTATATTATTAGAATTTGAAAAATGGCAATGAAGACAAGTGGAATGAACAAGATCATATTTATAACTATTCTTTTGGCGGTGATAATGACGGAAGTTGAAATGACAACAACCCTCGTCTGCAAAATCAATGCCCTTTCCCCATGTAGTCCGGTGCTGAAAAATCCAAAGTTACAACCAACGACTCATTGTTGTACTATATTAAAAGAGCTACAAGATTGCCTTTGCTTTCTTATGAATGAATCTAGATATGAACGTTTTTTTTATTCTCCTCATGCTAAAAAACTTAGTGCTGAATGCAGGGTTCCGTTCCCAAATCCAGCAATATGTAATTAGATAGCACAAGTTTTTCCGTCAATGTTCAAAATGTAATATAATTTTGGATGATTTAGTGATATCATAATTTCATTATATGTTTTGTTTGACTATCTTTTTTTTCCCTTTTAAATTGCTAATTTTGTGATTATGGGTGTGTTTGTTCCCCCGATAAAGGGTTTATGAATTAAAAAATACATATATTTTTCAATTTATAAATTAATTATAAAATAAATTAAAGAATCCATATATCTCTTTTTCCCCCAATAAATAATGACATTTGATTAAAAAAATATCACATAAATAATGTAATTATTTTAAGTGATTAACTTAAATGTCGTGAATATAGTTTTTGTTTAATATTCTAAAATTTATATTATAGTTTAATATATTGAAATATAAACTAATTTAAACTAAAAATGATATAAACAAATCGCAACCTACTATTATTCTGAAAAAGCCTCGTTCTTATAAATTTAAATTACTACTATCAGGTCAAGTGATCATGTATCATCCTATATATTAATTACACAAAAATATTCGAATGCCTTTAAAGCAACGGGTTATAGGTTCTTTTGATGGTCTATTGTGATGAGTTATGAACGACGTGGTGGGTTATTTTAGCACGGCTTGGGGCATGTATTGAGTTGTAAAGTTGTGATTTTTTTAATATTACTTATAAATTAATAAGTAATATTTTTTATTTAATAATTTTTGCATGAATAATAATCAAACACAAAATATTAGACAACAGATATATTTGTTGGTGTAATGATATTTCAAAGTAAATCTTTGTTATATTACATGATTATATTTCTCATTATATGATTTGTATTATAATAGTTGCTGCCTTATTTCATATATTGGTATATTTTATTCCCCACTTAGAATTTTGAATATTATTGATTATATGATATATATTATATATTTATGAATTTTATTATAATATTATATATACATATATACATACACACACACACACACTCATTGGGAGTTATATATATTATATTTATTATTTGATTTTAGTTATTGATATTGATGATCCATTATTATTTTTTAGGGTTAAAGATATCCTATTTCATCTTCTTATTTGAGAGAGATTGAGAGAGATCATGAATTTTGTGGAGGAAAAATACCATTGATAAAATATATATACTTTCTTTCGTTTGATTTTGGGTACAAGTTTGTATAGACTTCAAACTCTCACCCAAGAGTGCACTTGTGTGAGAGTGTTGAGTAAACCTTAGGGAACGTATCTGCATTACGATTTAGCACTTCGGTCGCGCCGCATATCGTTTTTTAGGCAGTGAATTTCTTGTCACGGCTCAACGATTTCTTGTTCATCGATTTTGTTGATTTCAATATTTTGTAGCCATCAAATCTATTTTTCCTACAATTGAAAACGATATATCTACAATAGCTACACTATGCATATCTTTCTAAATTCGAGGCTCTTGACGGTAACAATTATGAGAGGTGGTCTCAAAAGCTTGAAATTGATTATGTTATGTACCAAGATATTTTCACCGGAGTTATGGAAAAAAGTTCTGATGTTTTGTCTCAGCCTTGAGGATCAACATAATCCTCTCTCTAAACTAAAAGATTAGTTGCGGAAGAAATCAAGAAGAAGCATGAGAAGAACAACAAAATGGAGGATGCCGAGAAAAAAAAGTATATGATTGACAACTAGATAAATTTCCAGATGAAATATGATAAGACGCCAATTTTCTCTTGGAAATGTTTCCTCCGCCTTATAATGATTATAGTAAGATTTTGAAACGCAAGAAGAAAGAAATGGTAATTCAAGAACTCATAACCGAGGATGGAAGAGGCTAATCGCCTCAAGGATAAGTTTGTCTCTCTATTAATTCTGTTAAAACTAATCTGATTTCTTGAGTGTTCTTATGACAAAAAACAGGTTTAATGTCAAGAAGAACTAAAGTAGATGATATTTCTCCAACAATAACAAAATTCAGAAATTATGGAAGTTTGTTATATATGTGGAAAGATCGGATGCAAAACATTTAAATGTTATCGACATACTGATGTTATTCTTAAAGGGAAGTTTATTCTTAAACTTGCATCTAAAAAGATTTGTCCTTGATTAATGTGTTGTAGACTTTGTCGAGAAGGCTTATAACCTTAGTGATGGCTTGTTTGTGTTGAATGTCATGAATGAAAATGAAAGTACTTTTTTTGCTTATATCATTGAGTTATTGGATGTTTGGCATCATCGTTAATGGTGTCTAAATATTTCTTATGTGAACATATTAAAGGACATGAATTTGATTTCAAAATTCTATAATAACCTCTAAATGTCTAATTTGTGTCGGGGCCAAACATACTAAAAAAACTATATAAACGGTTTGTTTGTAGAAGTAGTAAAATACTTGGGTTAGTTCACAAGAACTTAACAGATTTTAAAAGTTGCACTAGTAAAAGGGGTAAAAATAATTATGTGAGTTCTGTTGATAATTACTCTCATTTACTTATATTTGTCGTATCATTTTCAGATTTGAAAATGACCATAATTTGTTCTAATATTAATTAAATTTGTTTATAGACAAGCTTCTAAAGATTGGTATGAAAAATTTGAAATCACTTTTAGAAGTGATATATTTGCTGTGAATGCATATGACTCGTGCATGTACCATAAAATGTTTGAGTCTTCTTGCGTTATTATTTGTCTCTATGTTAATGGCATGCTTATAAGTGAGTCTGATATAGATGTTATAAATGACCTAAAATATTCTTTTTTAATATGTTTGAGATGAAGAATTTGGGCAAACCTGATACTTGGTATTTGTTCAAGTAAATTTAATGACATCTTATGATGCTGGTGTAGAACTTGTAAAAAATAATGGGTCAAGTGTCTCTTAGGAGAAAAAGACTAAAATTATTGAGAGTTTGATGTTGTTAATGAATTGTGCTTGTTCGGACGTTGCATATCCAGTGAGTAGACTTGGAAGGTAGGATCATAATCCATTTAATTCTCATTGGAATTTTCTTCATCGGTTACTCATGCATCTAAAAGGTACCATAAATGTTTATTTACATTTTTCTCGATTTCCTAATATTTTGGAAGGTTATTGTGATGCAAATTGGATAAGTAGCAATGATGAAATAAACTCTATTAGTGGTTATATTTTATTTTGGATGGAGTTGTTATATCGTGAAAGTTTTCAAAACAATCATATGTTGCCCGCTTCACTATGCAATCTAAATTTATTGTTCTTGAGTTGGCAGGACAAGAAGTGAGTGGCTGAGAAATGTCTTGGTAGAAATTTCATTGTGGGGGATGTTAGTCTCCGATGTCTTTGCATTGTGATTCTCAAATAATTCTTGGTCTTGCAATGAATAACAATTTTTTTATGGTGATAACAGACACATTCGTATAATGCATGATGTGTTGAGACAATTACTTAGAAATGGTGTAATTTCTCTAAATTATGTGAGGTGCGAAAAGAATTTAGCGGATCCTCTAATCAAGTCTTGCTAAGTAGACAAATTATGAACATGCCGAGAGGGATGTGACTCAAGCCCAAAGCATAAATATTATGAACATTATTCTCATCTCATCCCTATGATAATTGTGTAAAGAATGCTCAAGTGAGGTTGAGTTTTGTTTTAACTCTTAATGGATTTATACCCATGAGGCAGGTGCCAATAAAAACATTTGTGAAATCCACCATTATGATTGCTTAGGTTGAGTTTTATATAACTCTTAATGAATCGGTAATATTTTTTGTGCTATTGAGAAGCACATACGTGATTCACCTACGTGGATGTGAGACTAGTCATCTTTTATGGAAAATATTGGATAATTTTTCTAGAGCGTCTATGAGTCGTAAGGTTAGCGCTTGGCTTTAAAATAGCGCATGATACTAATTGCGGAACCTATATAAATGTTAGAGTATTGTATGTGTTATGAGGGTCTCAATCTAAATATTTGAGTTCAATACTAGTCTACTCTTTGATTAAGAGTCTTATGAGTTTCAAGACTAATTCACCCTTAAGAATTGTATATTGTTATCTCATTTCACTAAACAAATGATTTCAATTATATCATTTGTTAAGTACACACCTCCTCTTGTTCCTGGAATTATATATATATATATATATATATATATATATATATATATATATATATGTATGTATATTTTTACTGATATTTACTTTTCAAAATCATTAGTGGGGAATTGTTGGTGTAATGATATTTCAAAGTAAATCTTTGTTTATATTACATGATTATATTTCTCATTATATGAGTTATATTATAATAGTTGCTGCCTTATTTCATATATTGGTATATTTTATTCCACACTTAGAATTTTGAATATTATTGATTGTATGATATATATTATATATTTATGAGTTTTATTATTATTATTATTATATATATATATATATATAGAAATTGAGAGTTATATATGTTATATTTATTAGTTGATTTTAGTTATTGATATTGATGATCCATTATTATTTTTGAGGGGTTACAGATATCCTATTTCATCTTCTTTTTGAGAGAGATGAGGAGAGATCATGGATTTTGTGGAGGAAAAATACCATTGATAAAATATATATATGGGGTGTTTGGCGTAGCTTATAAGTAATAAATCACTTTTTTTTTAAAAGTATTTTCATTTTTTTTTTTGAAAATTAATATTTGTTTTAGAAATTTAAGACCAAATCTTATTTCCAAATTTGAAAATAAGTTACTTATTTTCAGAAAAAGTACATATATACCAACTTTTTCAGCTTATAAGCAGCTTATAAGCTGCGCCAAACGGGGCCATATACTTTCTTTCTTTTGATTTTTGGATACAAGTTTTTATAACCTCCAAACTCTCACCCAAGAGTGCACTTGTGTGATAGTGTTGAGTAAACCTTAGTGAACGGATTGACGATGCGATTTAGAACCTCGATCGCACCGCATATCATTTTCTAGGGAATGTATTTCTTGCCACGGCTCAACGATTTCTTGTTAATCGATTTTGTTGATTTTAATATTTTGTAGCCATCAAATCTATTTTTCCTACAATATTATTACCGCCACTAAAGTTATAATTTTATTAATAATATTGAGAATTGGAATTCAATCATATTAAAAATAATATAGAGATATTATGGTCATTTTATGGGTTGGATAAAACTTAATGAATATGACTTTAAGGTCATAAATTTGATTTTCATATCCAATATTTAGAAATATAAAATTATATTCGAGTGGGCTAAACGAGTATGATATTTTATTTTAAGATGGATTTAAAAAGAAGGCCGGACTGGGTTTATTATTAAAGCAAAAGGGTGGAAAGAGAGATTAAAACGGGGGTAACGGTCCAAGCAAATGGAATAATTTGAAGGTAAACAAAAGGTCCGAAAACACGCCTCCAAAAGTTGATTTTATTATGTCTCCTGTCCCACTCACTGCCTCTGCATATAATCATTCTCATACCTTTCTTTCTTTTCAGTTTGTAGCCGCGGTCAGCGTCAAAATTACTGGGCAACGCTCTTAATTCTTAATTATTATAACAACCCCTTTTCTCGAAACTTCGTATTTACCATTTCTTAATCTTTTCGTATTTTTAGTTATACTTACATTTACCAGTTTCACGCGGTTGCTTTTCTTGTTTGAGCATTTATTTTCGGCTCCCGCTTTCTACATTTCACATATATGGTTTGCTGTACTCCCTAATAAATATTTATAAATGAGAAATTATATATAAATTTTAACTTATAAACCATTTACTGAGGCAGAACAAAATTTCAGGGGTTCCATTTTTTTTTTTTTTTTAACTAGTTGATTACATTGTGTTTTGCAACGGCTTTATAATATTTTATAAATTTATTAAAGAATTATTTCAGATTAATTTTGTAATTTAAGAAAAATTTATCAAAGAAATAATTATAATACTATATAAATTAATCAAAATTATAAACAATACTAGTTTCTATCCTTTTAATACAAACTTTTTTATTAAAAAGTAAAATTAAGGGGATTCAAACTCGAATTTTATATGAAAAATTAACTAAAATTACTACATATTTAACATCTTTATATTATTTAATTAATGACTACAACAATATAGTGTATATATCGGACCCCCTCCCTCGTTTACGATAACGATAGGATATCCTAATTAGGAGAAAAATATAGTAGTATAAAATTTATATTGCCAAATATATAACTTTAATTTTAAATACAATATTATAAAAACCAGAATTACATAATTTGAATTGTTCAATATATTTTATAATATATTATTAATAAACCACAAAGAAAATCTCAGTTGCCCTATATATTCTTCAAACGTTACCACAAAGAAAATCCAAGTATATTGTTATTACTTACAAACAAAGCAAGAAAACATACAAAACTTAAACGCCAAAACACAAAAGCTTATTAGCCCATAAATTTAGAAAGCTAAAACCTGTTCTCTCTCTCCCTCTCTCAACTCGGAAGCAACTCAGTGAGTTTGAAGAGGATGGGTCAGGAATCGTTCATATACAGCTTTGTAGCACGAGGTACAATGATACTATCTGAGTTCACCGAGTTCACCGGTAACTTCCCGGCGATCGCAACTCAGTGTCTTCAGAAACTACCTTCTACAAATAATAAATTTACTTACCATTGTGATCACCATACTTTTAACTTCCTTGTTGAAGATGGTTATGGTAATTTCTCTATCTCTTTCTTTAAATTTGTGTGTATGTATATGTTGTTCATTTTGTTTGTGTTCAAGGGAGAATTGTGTAGGAATTAGGATCTGTGATTTTGGTGGTAAAGTTTGAATCTTTATTCAAATTTGTGGGCTTAAATGAATTATGAATTGTGGGTTGTTGATTTGATTGCTTTTAAGTTTTTGATTATACACAAATTTGGGGTTTAGCTTAATTTTGTGCAAGAAAACAATTTTAATCTAAGTAGTCATTAAGTTGTTGAATTGAGTCTTGTTAGGGTGGTTGTTTCTGTGTTTTGGAGTTTCATAGACGTGTCGAATTTGCTTGGTTCGAGAACCTCTAAAATTTGATAAAATGAGTATATAAGGTTAAATGAATAAAATTTTGTTGGAACAAGTCATTTTGGATCATATTCAGGTCAATTGGGTTGTGTTCCATCATTTCGGGGTTCTATTGAGCTGGGTTCTGGTGGTGTCAGACATTACCACCTCTAATTTTTGTGTTGGAATTTGAAGTGAAATTTTTTGTGGAGCCAGAGATTTTTTGTTTTGTTCTGTTTATTTTGCAGTATTTGCTAATGTTAGCATTACGAGGTTTTAGCATGTTGTTTTATCGCTTCATAACTTTATTTGTGGGATTTGTAATCTAACTAAGATTAGGTTGGTACAGGGGCATATGTAGAAAGTTGGTGTTTTATATCTACCTAAGATTAGGGTGGTTAGGATATAGACGGCCTAGTTTTTGAATCTGTGTCAACTTGTACTGTGGCAGATTAGGAAAGAACTAGCGTAAGAACTTGTGATTCTTTGGTATATCACTAGTTTAGAATTATGATAAGGTTTCCGAGTTCAAGGTCATGCTAGACACGATGGTTAATTGTCTATTTGTTATTCGGTAGGTCGAGCATTATTATGTTCATGAAAAATGAACGTATTTTATTAAGACCATGTACATCTGGAATATCCACAGACTCTACGGACCCAGGGTATGAGCCTATAAGGTTTCTGCGTTCTGAGATGCGCAATTAAAAAAGTAAGAGTTCTTTGACCATGAAGAGCTGATGGGAGCCCAGTCAACGAAAGTAGTGTGAGTGGGGGTAGGTCAATTTGAGCAAACCATCTCTTCTACGAGAAAATGAACTGTAATAAGAGCGAGCAATTTAATCCACTGTATCGAGTATGTTAATTTTTTCTTCTTTTCAGGTCAAGTCTATGCCTTTTTTATAGGATTCATATACTAAATCTGTGGGTCAAAGTTGTATAGGTGACCCAGTCGGTTGAAAAATATCTGTAATTTTATGCTTTGGTACCCTTCAGGTGCTTCTTTCATCTGTCCAGAACATAAAGTTAATAGTTATAAGGTTGTCAAAATTTATTTTGTCCCTTTAACACGACGCTTCTTGCAATTTACAGCTTACTGTGTAGTTGCCAAAGACACTGTTGGGAAACAGATTTCTATTGCATTTTTAGAACGCGTGGCAGCAGATTTCAAGAAAAGATATGGTGGTGGTAAAGCAGGTACAGCTGTTGCCAAAAGTCTCAATAAAGAGTTCGGGTATGCCCAGTCCACAAAATGCTAATGTATATATATATATTTTTTTAATTCTTATGCACTTTAGACGGTTTGAATGATAATTATGTGACATTTTTTCATATACAGACCGCTCATGAAACAACACATGCAGTATATAATCGATCATGCTGACGAGATTGACAAGCTGATAAAAGTGAAGGCTCAAGTGTCTGAAGTTAAAAATATTATGTTGGAAAATATAGACAAGGTATGTTATGCTTGGTACAAGGTTGGCTTTATGTGTTCCGTTTGCTTTGTATAGATATGTTGAGATCCTTCTTTTTTTCTTATCTCGTCTTCTCCGATTGTGTATATTTTCTCTCATTTTCCACCATCTACGTTATAAATTGTTTTCCTGCTAACCGAGTCTGTTACCAGATTGTAGTACTCTCCTTCCATTCACATTGATTTTATAAACTGTCTCCAACTACATTTTCTTTTGTTATTTTTCTTTCCTCGAGTATCTACTGGGATTCACAATAAAAAATCAGAAGAAGAAACATCGACAGTGCACTTAACCAAGAGTAATGAAACATGAAGCTCGTTCTGTGTTTGGGTCAAGGCTGTAGTACTCTAAGATTGAGTTATGTTTAGAATTCCCATTTTGCAGTCAAACTTACATCCTAGGTCTTCCCGTTCCGTCATCTGGCTTATGTAAAAGTTGTTGTTCATTCCCTGCATATTTAGTAAAGTTGAGTGTTATGAGTTTTTAAAATGACGCAATTGTACTTGTTTTCCTCACAACTTCGTCAACTGTGTTATCTGCCTATGGGGAACAGTCAACAATTTAATTGTGATAATACTGGCTGCAAGTCCCTCCTTTTACATGGATGTTGGGATTCCTAACATATATATGTTACAATGGTGGTTACATTAGAGTTAGGAGCTGCCATAACTTGGTTGTTCCTTTCCTCTGTATTGATATCACAAAATAACAATCATAAACCATCATCCTAACTGTATGGTGTTCTGTTATGGTCAGTTTCAGTATAGGTATTTTGTTTCATTCCGTTGGTCATTTTTATCAAACTGGACTTAAAAATTCAATATCCTTTTTGTATGGGGTCCAGCCATTTGGATTAGAGTGTGCAGCACCTTATTTATCTCTCTGATTGAACATCCCATCACAAGGATGCAATTTCAATACATAGCGACATGCATCCTTCTAAATAGATGATCAAGAATCCCACATGCTGCTGAAAATTTTAGCACCCTTAAACTGCTGTAGTCTGTACTTGCTCAAACATTATGTTGTACTTAACTAGTGCTGTTTACGCAGACCATTGAAAGAGGAGAAAACCTTACCGTTCTTAATGACAAGGCAGAATCCTTACGTGATTCGGTACGTTGATCCATACCTTGTAAAAATCTGTTGCATTTTAAAATTCGCAGCCATAAAACGTTCCCTTGATATTACAGGCACAAGAATTCAAGAGAAAAGGCACCCAAATCCGGAGAAAGATGTGGTATCAAAATATGAAGATAAAGTTGGTTGTTTTTGGTATATTACTGCTTTTGGTCTTGATTATCTGGCTTTCTGTTTGCCATGGCTTTAATTGCGCCAACTAACCCACTTATCAGTCAGCAGCAGCAGGGTTGCATTCTGTGTGTTATTTAGAAATGAGGATTTTTATTATTTTTTTTAAAATTCATTTTCTTGCTTATCCTATTTCTGTAGCTAAAATTTGTCAGTGTTGTGACTGGTAAAACTTGTATACACATTTTGTTACTTACAAATTTTTACAGTGGTAGACAAACTAATTATAGAGCTGGGGTTGTGATAGGATCTTGTTTGCAAAATGTTAAACTCCTGTAGGACTTCAATATAAACATATGAATCATGTGATGACCGAACTATAGGATCACAACACATATGAAATGAAATAAATCAACACAAGTGTACCCAATAATAAAGAATATTCATTCATTCATTACTCCAATTCAAGCCAGGCACACGATGAACAAGACCATGATCCATTAAAAGAAAAAACTTACAGTATTATTCTTTAAAAATCAAGATCACCACCAGCATCATCATATCCTGCGTCATAACCAGTGTCATAAGCCCCAGCATCCGAAATCATGTCCCCAATCAACATCCCACCTAATGCTCCTCCCAGCAATCCCATCCCCATCCCCATCCCCATCCCACCGCCACCCAGCTTATTCTTCTTAGGTGGTATCTGCATAGGCGGGTACCCGTACCCTTGTTGGGGCGGAGGATACCCATATCCCTGTGGTGGTGGTGGATAACCACCATAAGCTTGTTGTGGTGGATATCCATACCCCATTACAGGTGCTGCTGGGTACCCTGCAGGTGGATAGGCACCTTGTGGCGGATATCCTCCAGCACTTGGATATGCATATGCTGGTGGCACTTGATATCCAGAACTTGACCCGGATTCTGCATGTTTTGCTGGATAAGCAGTAACAGGCTCATCCATGGATTTTTCTTTAACTTGTTCTCCTGTAATTTTATCGCTAAATTTATACGAAAAATTCAGCTCCCCTTTCCATCTTCCATCAGGTCTTTTAACCTGATATCTAACCAACTGCTCAACCTTGTTATCTCCCACATTTTGTCCAATGATTTCTTTGATCGGAACACGAACATCTCCTATGTCCTTGTCACCAAGATCCCTCTTGCTACGGAGCCTGATGACTAATGTCAAGCGGTTCTGCTGGGCTGCAGCATCATCAAGGGCGAACTTCATTGAAAAGTTCCATGTGGGGTTGGTGCCAGCTTCTTTGTCAACAGGGGTTCTTATTACAGCTGTAGGATCGCCACCATCAATCCAAACGATGGCATAAACATCCATTTTAGATATGAGATTAACATTTTTAATGTCTTTGGCGGAGATTAGTGTAATGTCAAGGTTTCTGTATTCCATATATTGGTCAGAAGAGCAGTATATGGAAGAACAAGATAAAGATTGTTCAAGACTCAAGGTTGGGTTTATGAATGACTATATGCATATATGCTATATAGAGGGATCGATCAAGAGAATGCGGAAAGGTAACAGGCAATAGATGCGAAATTACAGAGTGGACCTGATCTAACAGGCAGTGCTTTTTACACGACTCGTTAATTAATGGGACTGTCTTTCTAAAATTAGCCTTACAACATTACAACTGAATAACATGTCTAAAAATAGGCGTGATATGTAAAAATTTATAATGGCACAAACTATACATCGTCAACTCATCTCATATCTGATATAAAGACGCGGTAATCTGGAAGCCTATAAAATTTAATATAATTTAAAGTGCAAAATTTTGAAAACTACAGTCCTTCAGTTCATGTTGAATATTTAGATAATAATTCACCAGACATGAGGAAAAGGAGGGAGTATGACAATAACTCAAGTAAAAAAATTATGATCTAAGAATCCTCACCTGAAGTTGATGTTACTAAAAATGCAGCATGCCGCATGCACGCCTTTGATTGTCAATTCCATAAGAAGATTCAAAATGGTAAGAAAATGATTGAATTCAACTGATAAAAGATGCAAAGAAGAATCCAATCACTAGCTGTGAAGTTCACTAGAGGCAACCTTCTTGAGATTTATTAAACTTGAGATACACAATTATTGATTACAAACGGAAAAAATCTCCAGGTTTCGAAAAATTCTTTGATACAACTAGTGCAATCTATCTCTCATGTGTCAAAACTTCAAGTTAGTATTACAATTTATGATCTATTGTCATTGTTGATTCTTTTTCTGTTTACTGTTATCTTCAGGAGGCAATGATATGAACTGAAGAATCCTCTTGACTTGTTCGGCATCAATGCGAAACTTCTCAGCAATTTGTTGAATATTCATAGGCCCATTGTGATCGGCGGCCTTGCCTTGATGCAGCTGGACAATCTGGCGTATCTGAGATATGTTCAAGGTTCCTGAAGGAGCAGGCCTTTCCTCATATCTGTCAGTACCACCTGTTTTAGTACTCCGGAGTTTCGGCATTGGCCGACTATACCTCTCCGCTACGAATGCCTGCATTAACGTCCTCGAAATTAGCAAATGAGACAACTTTATGTGTATTAGAAAATGATGATGTTCAATTAATGCATCAAAATATAAAATTTAAGGTTGTCGATAGCCCTGTGGAAACTCCAGGGGAAAAGATGAAGTAGTTCCAGCTCTAAACGTACCCAATCCAATTGCATTCTTAAACTGGCAACTGAGATTGCACCAAATTAATCAACAGGTATACAATTCTCGGTTGCAGACCTCGATGGACTATATATCGATGTACTCGATCCACTTTGATTTTTAATATTCAAAAGTTGGGCAATAGATTTATTTTCTATTTGAATTTTAAAGTCACCAATGCTTTAAAACTACTTTGAAAGATCAACAATGTGTTGGCTAAAAATAATTTCAAATATATATCGTCCTTTGAATACTAAAATAGATTAAGTGTTTTAAAATGAAAAGAGTATAATTTTAATCATGAAACACATATGTTTAGTTGCAGTTGCAGGCACTAACTGGGGACCTGGCACATTCTGAGCAGATGATCTTGATGAATGTGAAGATCAAAATAATTAAATTCTAACCAACACATGCTTTCCTCGAAAAAATTTACATTCAGAAAGAAAGGAAAATAAGGTTTTCTTTTTATTTGCAAGGAATTTCTTCAGGCATAAAGATTCAAGCCAAATCTGCTCAGTGAGATGTTTAACTACATGACAAAGCAGCTTTAGCAATACCAGATAACAAGTTTAGTGATACTGCAAATAGAATAGTTTACAAGGTTAAGCTAATATGCAGATGCCTATGCAGCAATGGCAGGTCTCACCCTCTTATAGTCGTTTAGGTAGAGAGGGCCCCATGGACAAAGGGAAGGGGTGCGCGGGGGGAGACTGCAGACCCAACTTATAACTGGAATTATTCACAATATCTAAATCTCAAATGTTTGTTTTACTTTCGTTTTTTTTTTAAAACATTTAGATAAGTAGATGTATGTTCAATTATGTCCCTGCAGAATTTTAAATTCATACTTTATATACAACTCATGTCAGTGAATTCTACCCTAGCTCTGTTACTGGAGAGCAATAAACAGGATAACAAATTCCACATAAACTTATCTTCGATAAACTCACCTCACCCATCTCATATTTCCCTCCAGACTTGGATTGAATTCTACCCACCATTTGACTGAGCATGGCATCGTACTGTGGATCTTTTTCTTCAAGCATGTTCTCAGCATTAATTTTCAAAGCAGCATCTTGAACTGGAGAGAAATTGAACCACCAATTACATGACATGAAAACCTTGCTAAAANCAAGGTTGGCTTTATGTGTTCCGTTTGCTTTGTATAGATATGTTGAGATCCTTCTTTTTTTCTTATCTCGTCTTCTCCGATTGTGTATATTTTCTCTCATTTTCCACCATCTACGTTATAAATTGTTTTCCTGCTAACCGAGTCTGTTACCAGATTGTAGTACTCTCCTTCCATTCACATTGATTTTATAAACTGTCTCCAACTACATTTTCTTTTGTTATTTTTCTTTCCTCGAGTATCTACTGGGATTCACAATAAAAAATCAGAAGAAGAAACATCGACAGTGCACTTAACCAAGAGTAATGAAACATGAAGCTCGTTCTGTGTTTGGGTCAAGGCTGTAGTACTCTAAGATTGAGTTATGTTTAGAATTCCCATTTTGCAGTCAAACTTACATCCTAGGTCTTCCCGTTCCGTCATCTGGCTTATGTAAAAGTTGTTGTTCATTCCCTGCATATTTAGTAAAGTTGAGTGTTATGAGTTTTTAAAATGACGCAATTGTACTTGTTTTCCTCACAACTTCGTCAACTGTGTTATCTGCCTATGGGGAACAGTCAACAATTTAATTGTGATAATACTGGCTGCAAGTCCCTCCTTTTACATGGATGTTGGGATTCCTAACATATATATGTTACAATGGTGGTTACATTAGAGTTAGGAGCTGCCATAACTTGGTTGTTCCTTTCCTCTGTATTGATATCACAAAATAACAATCATAAACCATCATCCTAACTGTATGGTGTTCTGTTATGGTCAGTTTCAGTATAGGTATTTTGTTTCATTCCGTTGGTCATTTTTATCAAACTGGACTTAAAAATTCAATATCCTTTTTGTATGGGGTCCAGCCATTTGGATTAGAGTGTGCAGCACCTTATTTATCTCTCTGATTGAACATCCCATCACAAGGATGCAATTTCAATACATAGCGACATGTATCCTTCTAAATAGATGATCAAGAATCCCACATGCTGCTGAAAATTTTAGCACCCTTAAACTGCTGTAGTCTGTACTTGCTCAAACATTATGTTGTACTTAACTAGTGCTGTTTACGCAGACCATTGAAAGAGGAGAAAACCTTACCGTTCTTAATGACAAGGCAGAATCCTTACGTGATTCGGTACGTTGATCCATACCTTGTAAAAATCTGTTGCATTTTAAAATTCGCAGCCATAAAACGTTCCCTTGATATTACAGGCACAAGAATTCAAGAGAAAAGGCACCCAAATCCGGAGAAAGATGTGGTATCAAAATATGAAGATAAAGTTGGTTGTTTTTGGTATATTACTGCTTTTGGTCTTGATTATCTGGCTTTCTGTTTGCCATGGCTTTAATTGCGCCAACTAACCCACTTATCAGTCAGCAGCAGCAGGGTTGCATTCTGTGTGTTATTTAGAAATGAGGATTTTTATTATTTTTTTTAAAATTCATTTTCTTGCTTATCCTATTTCTGTAGCTAAAATTTGTCAGTGTTGTGACTGGTAAAACTTGTATACACATTTTGTTACTTACAAATTTTTACAGTGGTAGACAAACTAATTATAGAGCTGGGGTTGTGATAGGATCTTGTTTGCAAAATGTTAAACTCCTGTAGGACTTCAATATAAACATATGAATCATGTGATGACCGAACTATAGGATCACAACACATATGAAATGAAATAAATCAACACAAGTGTACCCAATAATAAAGAATATTCATTCATTCATTACTCCAATTCAAGCCAGGCACACGATGAACAAGACCATGATCCATTAAAAGAAAAAACTTACAGTATTATTCTTTAAAAATCAAGATCACCACCAGCATCATCATATCCTGCGTCATAACCAGTGTCATAAGCCCCAGCATCCGAAATCATGTCCCCAATCAACATCCCACCTAATGCTCCTCCCAGCAATCCCATCCCCATCCCCATCCCCATCCCACCGCCACCCAGCTTATTCTTCTTAGGTGGTATCTGCATAGGCGGGTACCCGTACCCTTGTTGGGGCGGAGGATACCCATATCCCTGTGGTGGTGGTGGATAACCACCATAAGCTTGTTGTGGTGGATATCCATACCCCATTACAGGTGCTGCTGGGTACCCTGCAGGTGGATAGGCACCTTGTGGCGGATATCCTCCAGCACTTGGATATGCATATGCTGGTGGCACTTGATATCCAGAACTTGACCCGGATTCTGCATGTTTTGCTGGATAAGCAGTAACAGGCTCATCCATGGATTTTTCTTTAACTTGTTCTCCTGTAATTTTATCGCTAAATTTATACGAAAAATTCAGCTCCCCTTTCCATCTTCCATCAGGTCTTTTAACCTGATATCTAACCAACTGCTCAACCTTGTTATCTCCCACATTTTGTCCAATGATTTCTTTGATCGGAACACGAACATCTCCTATGTCCTTGTCACCAAGATCCCTCTTGCTACGGAGCCTGATGACTAATGTCAAGCGGTTCTGCTGGGCTGCAGCATCATCAAGGGCGAACTTCATTGAAAAGTTCCATGTGGGGTTGGTGCCAGCTTCTTTGTCAACAGGGGTTCTTATTACAGCTGTAGGATCGCCACCATCAATCCAAACGATGGCATAAACATCCATTTTAGATATGAGATTAACATTTTTAATGTCTTTGGCGGAGATTAGTGTAATGTCAAGGTTTCTGTATTCCATATATTGGTCAGAAGAGCAGTATATGGAAGAACAAGATAAAGATTGTTCAAGACTCAAGGTTGGGTTTATGAATGACTATATGCATATATGCTATATAGAGGGATCGATCAAGAGAATGCGGAAAGGTAACAGGCAATAGATGCGAAATTACAGAGTGGACCTGATCTAACAGGCAGTGCTTTTTACACGACTCGTTAATTAATGGGACTGTCTTTCTAAAATTAGCCTTACAACATTACAACTGAATAACATGTCTAAAAATAGGCGTGATATGTAAAAATTTATAATGGCACAAACTATACATCGTCAACTCATCTCATATCTGATATAAAGACGCGGTAATCTGGAAGCCTATAAAATTTAATATAATTTAAAGTGCAAAATTTTGAAAACTACAGTCCTTCAGTTCATGTTGAATATTTAGATAATAATTCACCAGACATGAGGAAAAGGAGGGAGTATGACAATAACTCAAGTAAAAAATTTATGATCTAAGAATCCTCACCTGAAGTTGATGTTACTAAAAATGCCGCATGCCGCATGCACGCCTTTGATTGTCAATTCCATAAGAAGATTCAAAATGGTAAGAAAATGATTGAATTCAACTGATAAAAGATGCAAAGAAGAATCCAATCACTAGCTGTGAAGTTCACTAGAGGCAACCTTCTTGAGATTTATTAAACTTGAGATACACAATTATTGATTAGAAACGGAAAAAATCTCCAGGTTTCGAAAAATTCTTTGATACAACTAGTGCAATCTATCTCTCATGTGTCAAAACTTCAAGTTAGTATTACAATTTATGATCTATTGTCATTGTTGATTCTTTTTCTGTTTACTGTTATCTTCAGGAGGCAATGATATGAACTGAAGAATCCTCTTGACTTGTTCGGCATCAATGCGAAACTTCTCAGCAATTTGTTGAATATTCATAGGCCCATTGTGATCGGCGGCCTTGCCTTGATGCAGCTGGACAATCTGGCGTATCTGAGATATGTTCAAGGTTCCTGAAGGAGCAGGCCTTTCCTCATATCTGTCAGTACCACCTGTTTTAGTACTCCGGAGTTTCGGCATTGGCCGACTATACCTCTCCGCTACGAATGCCTGCATTAACGTCCTCGAAATTAGCAAATGAGACAACTTTATGTGTATTAGAAAATGATGATGTTCAATTAATGCATCAAAATATAAAATTTAAGGTTGTCGATAGCCCTGTGGAAACTCCAGGGGAAAAGATGAAGTAGTTCCAGCTCTAAACGTACCCAATCCAATTGCATTCTTAAACTGGCAACTGAGATTGCACCAAATTAATCAACAGGTATACAATTCTCGGTTGCAGACCTCGATGGACTATATATCGATGTACTCGATCCACTTTGATTTTTAATATTCAAAAGTTGGGCAATAGATTTATTTTCTATTTGAATTTTAAAGTCACCAATGCTTTAAAACTACTTTGAAAGATCAACAATGTGTTGGCTAAAAATAATTTCAAATATATATCGTCCTTTGAATACTAAAATAGATTAAGTGTTTTAAAATGAAAAGAGTATAATTTTAATCATGAAACACATATGTTTAGTTGCAGTTGCAGGCACTAACTGGGGACCTGGCACATTCTGAGCAGACGATCTTGATGAATGTGAAGATCAAAATAATTAAATTCTAACCAACACATGCTTTCCTCGAAAAAATTTACATTCAGAAAGAAAGGAAAATAAGGTTTTCTTTTTATTTGCAAGGAATTTCTTCAGGCATAAAGATTCAAGCCAAATCTGCTCAGTGAGATGTTTAACTACATGACAAAGCAGCTTTAGCAATACCAGATAACAAGTTTAGTGATACTGCAAATAGAATAGTTTACAAGGTTAAGCTAATATGCAGATGCCTATGCAGCAATGGCAGGTCTCACCCTCTTATAGTCGTTTAGGTAGAGAGGGCCCCATGGACAAAGGGAAGGGGTGCGCGGGGGGAGACTGCAGACCCAACTTATAACTGGAATTATTCACAATATCTAAATCTCAAATGTTTGTTTTACTTTCGTTTTTTTTTTAAAACATTTAGATAAGTAGATGTATGTTCAATTATGTCCCTGCAGAATTTTAAATTCATACTTTATATACAACTCATGTCAGTGAATTCTACCCTAGCTCTGTTACTGGAGAGCAATAAACAGGATAACAAATTCCACATAAACTTATCTTCGATAAACTCACCTCACCCATCTCATATTTCCCTCCAGACTTGGATTGAATTCTACCCACCATTTGACTGAGCATGGCATCGTACTGTGGATCTTTTTCTTCAAGCATGTTCTCAGCATTAATTTTCAAAGCAGCATCTTGAACTGGAGAGAAATTGAACCACCAATTACATGACATGAAAACCTTGCTAAAATCGTCTTAGAAAAGGAACATGTATCATCGAAATTACTGTATAAGAAAGAACTATTATCATCGAAACTTCTAGTGTTCTCAACATGTTAGATATGTATATGAAATATCTAAAAAGTTAAAATATTAATTTTTTTAAAACCTACTAAACTANTTTTTTTTAAAACCGACTAAACTATCTAAACATGCGAACTTACCACAAGGGTTTAAAGTAGCTGGTTGCAGATGTAGTTTTAAATACAGACACTGTAANTAAAACCTACTAAACTATCTAAACATACGAACTTACCACAAGGGTTTAAAGTAGCTGGTTGCAGATGTAGTTTTAAATACAGACACTGTAATTAAGCGAAGAGTTGTGACCAATAGGTAAAATCATAAGAAAGGAATGAAAATCGTAGATTTTAACCACAAAATAGTACAAATTTCATTCCAGACCTCTTAAAAAACGGAGCATACAACAAGACCTGATATTTGTTCTTATTACGTATGAACACAAAATAGACACTCTAGTATTCTCGTAAAGAACATTGGACAGCATTAACGAGAGTCATACTAGGCCATTCACTTGTGTATCGTGCTCTCCCTACATTTCATATCAGTTGGAATACTAATTGAGTAATTCTCATGAGGGAAACATAATAGATCATCCAATTGTGCGAAGTTCACTTGTCTAAACTAATTCAACTCGATACTCGTTGTACAAAAACACGATATCTTCGAAACTTTCGGGTTCAAAGCCTACTATTTCTCGCAATGACTAAACAGGCTTTCTAATATATAATACTCAATAAACACACTAAGAAAGCTCAGTAAAACCCCAATAAATGAAAATCCGATAAATTAATATTTATTATTTGATCTCGACAAATGAATAAAATTCTCAGGAATCAAAATGATTTACACACAGATATACTTACTGGAATCAGGAATGGCGCCGTCCCCGTCCCCGTCGACGTCGACGGGAGGAATAGGGCCCACAGGGTCTTTAATCTGAGGCGAGGGAGATTTATTAACGGCGGAGCTTGGTAGCCTACCAGATGCTCGACGTAATGCCTGACCCATGTATCTCTATATTATCAGAACTACCTCCGTCCAATTGTTATCATTTTGGAGTGAAGATTCGACACGTATTTTAAGCTCTATGTAAAGTATAGTTTCATAATTTATTTTTAAATTTTAAAATACAATTCTGAAATTGGATGGGACGGAGGGATTATTGTTTTAGGTTGTCTTGCTCTAATTATATTTGTATTTGTATTTTGGTTTGTAAACTTTACACAAGCCGACACTGTAATGTTCAGCTCCTTGATATGTAAGCATCCACGTGGCCATCTGTATTAACTTTTTTAAAATAAGTCAATTTTTTCTTTAAAAATATGTCGTGTACTTTGTATGTCCACGTAGACGATAGTTATAGGTTTTTTTACTGATGTCATGTGCTTCATTTTTTATGATGAAGGTCATTTTTTTTAATTCAAAAGAAAATACGCATTTGTGTAGTTTTGACAAATATATATCGTAAACAAATTGAATTTTTTATGATATACTTTTTTATAATTGAAAATACGTAATTTATAAATTCATATTTTAGTTGTTAAAATTGATCGATACATTTGCAAATTATTTTTTTAATCATTTTTTCCCATTTTTCCCACTTTGATTATTAACATTAAAATCTATTACTCCACTATTTACTACCAACTATATGGGCATCTAGTTCATATTTTGCACACGAAGTAAAAATACTCGCTCAACTGTTAGCTGCATCAATATGGGGAAAAAAAATTGGCAACAACAATGCAATCAAGGTTTCCATGGTTTAGTTGACCAAAAAAAAAGAGGTTACCGTAGTTTACAATACATGCTTTTTTTAAAGCAAATACAGTATATAATTGTTGGCATATATTTCTACCCGAAAAAAAGAAAAAAGTTTCTATTCCTTTTGCTCTCTGTTTGGACACCAGTATATAACCTGAAGCAGGCGCCGATGTTGCCACCATCAATCACAATTCACAGCAGTTCAACTTGTCCCACCTATGACAGCATGTCGCCAAGTCTACGAGGTCTTGATCTTGACGTCTCAATGAGCTTATGCTTCCTTCTTCCGCCTTGTCTTTGCTGTCAAATATCCATTTACCAGGGCTTCCAGTGATCTTGCAGTTGGTGGTCTGTTCCTAGTACTCCGCCTCCTAGAGTTCATGTGAGTAGGCTGCTCAGAAACACTAATATCTGCAGAGGTTTTCAGTGCACAGAAATCATCCTGTTGGGTACTCGTGACATCATCTTGCATGTTTGTCGAATCTGTCAGGAATTCACCGCCTGGGGAATCTACTGGCTGCTGAGGCAAGTTCAAGTCAATATACATGCAGGATCGAGAATTTTCTTGATTATGACAATTGTCATCTTGAGAACCACTGGTCCTCCAACAAGTGCTTCCTTTTGGTGAACTAGTGAATGCCGACCTATTTTTGGATGAGCCCACTTGAGAAAAATCTTTGCTGTTTGGATCATGAATATCTGAGCAGCAACTATGGACAAGATCTCCAAATGTCGGAACCAATGGAAATGTGCTTGTGCCAGAACCTATCTCCTCATTACTACAAGCAGCTGTAATCCTATGCCTTTTCGTGACTGAGAGTGAAGTATCATGATTATTTCGCTTCAGCTTTTGGCTCAACTGAATATCTGGTTCCCTTGCCTTCTTGTCCTCGTACAATTTCTTTTGCTTCTTGGCTTCTTTCACTGGTTTTATAGAATCTGGACCATAGATCTGAAGAAGTTGGTCAGAACTACCATCGAAAAGCTTTCCTGTATCCGAGGGAACCTTTGCATGAGTGGTGAAATTTGTCTCCTGATCCACCATCATGTTATGAGCACAATCTGATTTATCAGAAGTACCCTCATCACTGTCTATGAAAATTATTTCCATTTTTGACATATCCACTGGCAAAGTTCTCGATTCTCTGAATTTTAAAGATTTTCCATTACCGAGGCTTGTATCGACAACAGTAAATTTCTTGACATCCATATCACAAAATGGAGTCTGGGGCTGCAAATAACAGCGAGGTTTCTTAGACAAATTTTGCTGCTCCTTACTCTCCTCAATCAAATTCTTCTCTTCTTTCTTCCCCACTTCATTTTCAGTCTCAAAATTGAGAATCTCTGGTTCAGAACCAACTTTACTCAAGATATCTGTAACAGAGTCAAAATAATGGTTTCCTTTCACTAATTTTCTTGAAAACTTCTCAACACCAGGGGTGAGAAAGACCAGGTCTTTTTCACCTGGAACATAAGCTTGGTTCTTTGGCTGTTCCGAGTGCCATCCTCTTGCCAACAAACGTGGCCAGACAGCTTCCCAGAACAAATCGCTAGACTGAGCTTTGCTAAAACGATAACCTCCAGTTAAAAACTTCACAATTTCAGCTTGTGTGAGATTAGAGCATGCTTCACCGACTGGTATCCGCACAGGCTTAATGACCATGGTTGTGAGATCTTGCTTGCCTTTGCCAATGGCAACTGCATCAACAAAAGTTTCTAACCCCACCGTAGACTTTAGAGAGAATACATATTTGATTAGTGACATGTCCTTCTTTTCATATGTTTTGGTCACCTGCCAATTGAACAAAAAAGCAGAGCATCAAGAAGAAATTTAAAGAGAAGTTCATCTATAAATGTTGGGCAGTGACAATCATTAACCCGGACATAAACTTCACTCACATAGCAGTGGTCCAGTTTCAGTCTGTGAGGTTACATAAAGTACAGGGTAGTGCCCAGATTTCCTGACTCGAGTTTATAAAGTACCAATATTAAAGTTAACTAGCAAATTACCAAACTGCTTTGGGAGAGAGGCTGTGTTACTTGTGTAACTACTCTAACAACTACAAAAATTGTCCTGTAATATCTGCAGTCTGTGCACAAACTCTCGCACGTATTAAAATTACAACATATAAATTCTACTTCTGCGACAATAGTCTCTACAATGATATCTTTACCAGAAATATAAGGGTTCCATCAGTGCTGCCAAAACAAATAGAAGATCTTACATGCTGCAGAATATTGCATAGCGTATATGTTTAGTAAGTTGACTGGATGATAATATAGTGTAAGCATTTTTGAACCTTCAACTGACAATTTTTACTAAGGAAAAATAGAATGTGGTTAATGAATTACCTCCCTCAGCATTTTCTGGCATTCCTCTGACACCTGAGGAAGCAGACGAGATAATAGTTCCTGTAGCCTCAAACCACTAAATAACCATCTGCCATATGCACACTTTCTTTTTCTCCCTTTGCTGCATGTTAACCATCTATTGAATTCAGTGGACCTATAAAACTTTGTGTAGTAATAAAACATTATGTCTCCCATCTTTTTACTTCCAATGAATTTCTTCAACTGAACAAACTTCTTCTTAAAGAGGTACAAGCCTAGGAGAAAGCTTGCCTCTTCTATATCATTCCACAAATCAAGAAAAACCCCGGGAACCAAACCATAACATCGATCGATTGTCTCTCTCACACTTCCAAATATCAAAGGTACATCAGCTGACAGAGTAGAAAAGTCTAGCTTTTCATCTTTCTTATTCTTTTTCACCTTGTTGATATTTCCGATCCATGTGACTGGTACTGATAATCCCAGCTGAAAATCATAGGGAACGTGATCCTTGTTTTCAGCATCAACCGGCCTCTTCAGATAGCTATCATACTCAGGTCCTGTCATAAGAGCTGGAATTTCAGCCTGGTATTCATCACCAACACGAGGAAGCACTTTTGGTTCCCCAAAGACACCACGTGCATAAGAGGGATCTATAGAAAGAAACCGCTCAGCCGACAAGTCCTCAATATCATCCCCGTTCTGATTCAATTTAGATGACACCATCTGATAAAGATATCGCAATGTTGAGTACTAAAACTAAGATAAAATATAATGACGAATTCAATATCATGTACTGCCTTTATCTAAACAATAAAGTAAAACATAAACACTTAATATATCATGATCAAGCAAAGCATTAAGATAAGCATGAAAAGCAATGTTGGTTCTACGTACCAGTTTTAACATCTTGAACAATTAATAATCTAAAAATTATGCCGAAAGCAAGTAAAAACATTAGTTTTCCAGTAAATCTCACTTGAGAACACTGTTTCAATTTTAAGAACTATCACACAGAATAACATTGTATGTAAAACAAAAAAGATGGACAAATCTTGAGTTGAGAGAAACCCTTGAAGGGAAAAAAAGAATTTCTCATCGCAACAATATCAATGACAATAATACTAAAACAAAAACAGCAATGACCGTTTACATGTTTTATCATAATGGATACCCCTCTCTTTACTTATAAGAAGGCGAGGATTCAAGGAGGTAAGAGTGCACAAGTATTTAAACATATGCAATAATACATTTTCAAAAATCACTTGCCCTACATCAAAGATAAACATACACGTGAATTGTAATAATATCCACTCAATAATGTATAATAATAAAAAATAGTGATGATTTTTGTTTCTTTGTACAAACACAACATAGATTATGGTACAGACATATTGGATCCCCAAATTCTTTTATAAAACATTTGGTTTGAATGTCATTTGAACCCAAACCTGTATAAAGATAATGAGTGATGCATAAAATATAAAGCAACCACACAAATAAAACTGTAGGAGTAATAATAATAATAATAAAGATTTCAAAACATGTATTTAGTACATCATTTCGTAAATGTTTTTATAAATTAAACTAACATGGCTCATGCTACCACCTCGGTACATCATTTGTTAAATATTTACCAAAAAACCCAGATCGACCCTTGACTCAAAAGACCATATCTTTATATTCCTAGCCCAAAACACACACTTAAGATATACATATACAGTAGATTAAACAGAAATCTTAAAGGGAAAAAGAACTCAACTAAATTAAACAAAAAGAAACGGTGCTTACTTTAAATTCCAATATGATCTCTAAAATTAAACAACTTAAACCACACCAAAAACCAGGGACATAAAAACAAGCAAACCAGTGTGTATATATACACGCTACACACAGATATATATAATAAGATCATTATAAACCATTTTATCAACTTACAAAACAAGACCAAGATGCAAAACACGAGCATGAAGACGAACAGCTTTAATAAATAAATATACATATATGAACACAGATACACACATGTATAGATAGATACATGAGATATAAAATAAATAATCTGTATGTATATAGAGGGTGAGAGTTGTTGTACCTGGTCAGGTTCGATACTGGGCTGCTGGATTCGAGAGAGAGAGAGAGGAGACTCTCGCCGGGTCGCAGGTTTGAGAGAGAATAGTATGAGAGAGATTAAAAAAATTGTAGACAGTGGTGTTGTATTTATAGATAAATGTCTGTCTGATACGATGCGTATGATAATATTAAGTTTGGATATTGATATTTGCACTTTGAGAATTGTTAAACTCCGCATGTGAATAAAATTTTATAAATATTTTAAATAGTTTTGATCGAGTATTATTATTATTTTTATAAATTAAAATATTAGTTAAATATTTTTTATTTATTTAAATATAAAAATTTCAACTATATAATCAGAATATTTTAAATTACAAAAATATATGTATTCCAAAAATGTTATGTGAGATACTATATATTATATAATATTCATCGCTTTACGCTTAAATAAAAGTATCCGTCTTACCCTAGTATATCATCCACTATTGATATAGTGTATTAATATTCGACTGATATACTACATCTGCATTTTCATAATTAAATATTATCTGCTTCGTACTATTATTTGGTCAACTCTATTAATTATATGGATTGATCAGTATAAATATATTTTGAAATCCGTGAAATGGAAAATACGGAATGATGAACAATTATAGCCATTTTTATGTTGACATGAACAAGATTATTGATTTTTGGATGACCAAGTTTAATGNTAGCCATTTTTATGTTGACATGAACAAGATTATTGATTTTTGGATGACCAAGTTTAATGAATTGAATATGAATTTTATAGTTAGATATTTGGATATTTATAATTCATAATTAAGAATATAAGATTTAAATTATACGGGCGTATTAACGAAGTTATAAAACACATATAGTCATGTTCTGGCTATTTGAATAATACGGAGTATTATATTTATTGTCTTACAAATCCTTGTAAGATTTTGGGTAATATTTATTTTGTATTATACAAGTCTATGAAAGTCTTGATGGCAACATAATTATGATTAACCGAAAATATAGGAAAGTGTAAGATTGTCTCTCATGCTAATAAGTAAGTTTGGCGTTCCATTAAGTATAAGTATTATTTGTAAGTCGTAAAAATATATTTTGAAAGAATAAGTTTATTTTTGATTAAAATATAAATATACATAATCATATTTTGAATTTAATCATTCATGATATTTTATCTTATTTAATTGTTGTCATTATTCATTGTTTCGACATTCATACACTATTTTATATATGAAATTTTTGCTCCCTGGTGGTATATATTTCCTTCTTTCCTTAACATATAATCATAATTAGGTGGATTATTTTCTGGAAATTCAAAAGAATTTATTTATTTGCTCGACTTCTAGAATTTTATTCAGATTTTCATCAATGTGGTTTTTAAATCCTAATTCCGATAATCCAGGTGTGTTTTAATTCATAAATGATAAATAATTGGATTTTGAAGAGTTGTAATGTTTTATCAAATTTTGTTAAATTTTAATTAAATGTCTTAGGATTTATTTTATTTATTTGAAATACTCTATATTGATCAATTTTTAACTATACGAGTTCTTTTTATGATATATATTTACAAAAAAAAA